>JAVQJS010068343.1:0-54441 GCA_036024795.1 Galaxias rostratus | reverse complement strand
CCAGCTGTATGTGCTCGTCTACAGAATACAGTGACAACCCTCTGCAAAGTAATCTTATATGTCCTGGAGAACAATCAAACTAAATTATTTACTATTTTTACAAGCTTTTGTTTATCCATGCTTCACCCATTGGGGTTTTCAATATACCCACACCAAACTCTGCACTATTCATTCAGTATCACACATTCTCAGCATCTTCTAATAATTTTACTAAGTAGTAGGAGAGATGGTTGTAGCTTAGTTGGCGATCCCAAACACAGCCAATGTTTGTTTGCGGTCATGGTTAATACATCAGTAGAAATGTACTGCTAGTACTTGACCAATAAGAAATGTTCTACAATACAAGCCCCACCCTGAAAGTTCCTGTACTTTGAATGTACTACCTCCAGAGCAGGGAACCTTTTAGTTCCTGCTCTCTGGTCACTCAAACTTAATTTACATCCTGATTCCTGCAGTCAAAACACAAAAAGAATGTTACTAGGGCATTACTATGGTTAATGACAATATGATTATTGTATTGATTGATGATTAATATTGTTTATGTGATTATCACTTAATCTGATTTTAACCAATATATATTTCCATAATTTTAGTTAAACAAAAACCCAAATGCACTCCAAATGAATAGTAAAAACACACAACAATATATGTTATACATCATGGGGAAAATCTGTATGCTAGTTTTTTTTAAGAAGTGCTTCAAAACAGGTATTTTGCTGACTGGCTTAACTGACCTGAGCTATTGAAATCATATTAGAATGCAATAAACAAGTTTCTCACTCAAGTCTAATTTCAGCAAATTAACAAGGTAATTGAAATAGCTTGAAAAAAATAAGCATGAGATTGACAGGCGGGTTGGTACAGTATCATAAGTAATGCGGGCATTGTACCAGACAGTCGTGATGAAGAAGGAGCTGAGCCATAAGCCAAACTCACCATTTACCGGTCGGTCTATGTTTCAACCGCGAATGGTCATGAGCTTTGGGTAGTGACCGAAAAAATTAGATTGCGAGTACAAGGTGCTGAAATGTGTTTCCTCGTGAGTGAGGCTGGGTGCAGGGGTAAATGGGGTAAAGAGCTTGGCCGTCTACTCGGGTAGATCCGTGGCTACTTCGTGTCGAAAGGAGCCAGATTAAGTGGTACAAGCATCTGATCAGGATTTGACCGTGGATAATGGATGGATGGATTAACATATCTTAAGCATTAAAATGCCTAAAATTGTAATACGTGATTGTCTCTGCCGTGTAATTGCAAATAGCTTGGTAAACCAATATTAGCTATCCTTTCATTGCCCTACCACCGACGTTGACCAGCGAATCACTTTTAAAATACAATTGTTGTCATGTGATATTGAAGTAAACGTGTCTTAGTAAAACATTAAAGATGGACTGGGCAGTGTTAATTAGCTTGACAGAGCAGAGTAGGAATGTATTTTAATCAATCACTGATTAAATTAGTCAGCTAGTTAATACAAATCATGTCATTTTTAAATACATTTGAGTTACAAGCTGTATTGGTTAATTTTAATTGGCTAGACCAATTCAGACCTAGTCCTCCTCTGCTCTTCCATGTGAGCGTTGACCAGCTAGGTAAATACACTGGTCACATAGTAATGACATGAATGAAGTAAACTTGACGTAATAGTAGATTGGGTAGTGTTAATTGGCTTGCTTGATTAATGTTAGCAATTGCTCTGCTGTACTACAGATATTAGCTGTCTTGCAATATTCAAGCCAGAGCACAGCAAAAACCTGCTTGTAGATTAACTAGAATAACTCCTTATTTCCTTAAATTGATGGAAAAAGCTTGCAACAACATAGACCCAACCAATCAATAATTATATTAGTTGCAGACTGATTTTTTTATTCAATATTTGTTGCAGCCCTAACTGTTACTCGTGTCTTGGACTTAACTGATAACTGTTTTCATATGTCTGTCACATTTCCCTGTTCTTTGTTTTTGTGTTCACAGATGGGGAGTCAATTGAGTCAAATGGAGTGTTCAACCTTTCTAACTTTTGGAACACAATGAGTTTAGTAATGTCTGCTACAAAGAGCAAAACATTTCCCAAACATTAATCCAATCGGTCCTAAGAAAAAAATGAATATCTTTGAATCTGATAGAGCTTGTGTTCACACCTCACAACGTTATTATCCCCATGTGTTCCATGTTGTCTCGCTCACTCTTTCTGTCATCCTCTAGACCAGGCAGTAAAAGCAGTGTCCCAAGAGGCTACCAAACTCAGCATAGCCTTCTCTCAGCCCCCAGTGCCCTCACAGGAGGTGAGACAGCTAAATCACATGCTGCATGTTTTAAATCGTTCCCCCAACTGTTCTCTGCTTTGCCTTGGAAGATACAAAATGCTGGGATTAGGGAGTGAAAGATATTGAGGAATCCGGTAATCAGTATAGGATTTTAGTCCATTCCTCAAGTAAACATTTGTAAAATAACTGAATCCGAAAGCTGGGAGTGACGTCACAAAGCAATGTTTTTGTCACCCTTGCCTTCTCCCTTAGGATGGTGAGAAACTGTCGGAGTCTATCCAGAAGAGTGTTCTAACTCTGTCGACCGTCTATTACTGGTTGCCTAAAAGCCAAGGTGAGGCTACTTTAAAACTCTTACTGTCTGTGGCACAAGCAGCCACTTTTAGGGGAAAATTCGAGGCTTTTACAAATGTTGTATGCCAGTGGTTCAAATTGCAAAGCCTATAGCCCAAAGTAGCAACTGTCTACTAATGTGAAATTATCTTTGGGCAACTTAGCCTTGATCCCGATTGGTACAATTTCTGTTTAATCTTTTCAAAGTATCTTATTGAAAGTTGCAAAGTGAAGTATTTTTTGGTGGTAAGACCAGTTATATTTCAAGTTGAATCAATTGCATTACTTAAAAAATAAAAGCATGGTGGTATTTATTATTATTATTATTACTATGATTATTATTATTATTAATAATAGTAATAATAATAATATGAAGTAAAGATTATCCCTGTAAATATTTTGTAAAACTGTTTGTTTAACAGAATTTTTGAGTTATCAAGCTTATCATCCCTTTTAATTTTATGACTAAATTTTGTGGTAAAAATGTCTGAAACTTGCATTATGTACTTCAGTTCTTGAGTAAAATTACTAAATATTTGCTAGGTTGTTGCTTATTCACAAAAAGGAGCTAAAAGGATCAATTAAAGCTCTTTTGGGCCTTATCTGAGCCTTGATCTCAGTTGCTGCCAATTCGGTTTAATCTTTTGCAAAAGCAATTCAATGAAATGCATTGAATCGCGATTTGCTTTAAAATCGCTTTTTTTGGGGATTGTTTCATGATAAACTGTTAATGATAAAAAAAAATGTGCCTTGTAGTAACACTGTTGATCTAAAGTTTAAATGGAGAAAAATTAATGTAAAATATTATACAAGCTTGTTTGTTGTATTTACGTAGCGAAACATGTATTGCTATTTAAGTCTTTCGTAAAGTTTAAAAGATCCCTAATGAGGATTGCAAACATGCCATTGTATGCTACCTTTCCTGTACCATTACTGTTAGAATATGTTGCTCATCATACATTTCTAGTGAAGGGTAATCTACACTATAGTCTGCTGTTTAAACACCATGGTGCAGGTGTGACACTGCGTCGGCAAGTACGAGATGCCACGGCGGAGGTGCTTGAGGGAATGGTTCAGCTGGTGGAGGTCATCCTCAGCTCCCCCCTACAGAGGTAGAAACATACATATGCCGTCTTCACACTATGAAGCAATGGCCTGTTCATGTTCTTATGGATTTATCCTTTTTCTCCTTTCCTTCCTTCAGTTTATCCCAGGAGCAGTTGACTTCAACAGGAGGAGTGTGGGCAGCATGTGACCACTTTGTCAATCTGCCACAAGGTCAGTTAGGAGCTGGGTAGTATTGGGTTCCAAACTACAAAGGCTGTCAGGCAGAACCTTTGATCTGCTTCACCAACACCCAAACCATGTTAAGAGGAGAATGATCAAGAAATTGTCACTGTGGTTACAAAATAAGGTTTATTAACCCCATTATGTTTACCAACATGACTTCTTAAAAAGTGTATTCTATATCTGAAAAATGCCTCAGCGGTCAGCAATGACATTTAACAACGTTCAGGTGAGGCTGTTGAATAGAATTTTTTGGGACATTAGAAGAGGTGGTTTTATGTTGAACATCAAAGCACTATTAAGTCGATAACTAAGGTGTTTATTTGTCTATTCTCTCCAACTGTCAATCATGCAATAGGTTGTTAGGAAGTTATATAGGAAGTTATTAGGCAAGCAAGGTCAAGCTAGCCTCACATTTTTGTCCCAAGGTTTGGTGTTGTAAACGTGCATGCCATTGTATTCATTGGCAGCCCAGGGCAGCAGTGTATATTGACGCAAATACTACAAGCATGGCAGGCATGCTTGAACCAGAGAAAATCTTTGATTTTCATTTTTCTTCAATTTAGCTAAATGCATTGCTTATCATAGTACTTGTGTTATGGAACAGAAGACAGGGATGTCACAAGAACTCAGCTATCATAAGCTGCAAGACATGTCTGTCATGCTTAAACAAATAACCTGTTCTCCTAGTAGCATTCAGTTTAGATATCCTAAGAACAGACTACACGCTTTGAAATAGTTAGGCCTGCTTTATTCTGGCATCAAGTTTGAACTTCATAAATTACTGATTACAGGTGAAAATGAAGAGAAATGACAAATGTATTTGATGACTAGTTGTTTTAAAACGATAACTTTAGATTGGTATGGTCTAATGTAAAAAGGTATTAGTGATGGTTGTTTGTTTGATAGCGTGTTAATTCGTCTGTGCAGACAATCGGGCAGCACTCTTGGCAGTCCTGTCTTCCCAGGTATGCATGGTGAAGGACGCAATTGAGGAAATGGAACAGGTACCTCCCCATCATTCTTAGCAAGGGTCACAAAACCTGTTCTTTGTCTTTATTGTTGACAAAATATTGAATAATAAATTACTATAGAAAATGTGACAAGACATGGAGAGAATGTACATTTTGATCCTAGTTGAAAATATGTTATCAAATTATGGTTAGAAAGCCACATCATGACAAAAAAGTGTATATGTGCTCCCCAGGCACATGCAGAGAGCCAGGACCCTCTTAACAACATGTTGGATAGCGAGGATGATGGGGAGGAGCCCCACGGCAACCAGGACACCTATTGGTCGGATCAGGACCGTCTTGTGATAGGGCCTTGCCAGGGTCTAATGAAAACTGCCGCAGCGTGCCTTAAGAAACTGTCGTCAGCTGTTAGGACAAACGGAGACATCAGCACAGCCCAGAACGTAGCCCAGCTTGATGACCTGGTGGACACCAGTAGGGACATCAGCCCAGGGTAATACAGCCCTCATTTTTACACACTCATTCAGACGCTTACCCAAATCAATTCTATTAGAGGGCCGAATTAATGGCATAACATTCACTTTGTGTGATGTGATCCCAATTTTGCTTGTTGGATTAAAGGTGAGATTTTACAAACCATTTAAATTCCTTAAAGTTCTGCCACAAATCCACTGAAGAATTGGCAATTTGTCAGTAGTAAAGCTTATCATTATCGAGTCAGGTTGTCTATGGACCATTTGACCACAGTCAAATCGAGGGCACAATCAAGCAGTGTTAAAGAAAATTGCATTGTGCTGCGTTTTAAAATGGATTTACTTGACACATGCAATCTTTTTGTTGGTCTTTATTTTACTATGTAATGACCCAAAAGACTAAGTTTCACAACATACACAAGTTAAAAGCTATAGGGCTCTTGCCAATTCACAGTTAACTTCCAAAAAGGGTAGGTTTTATTCTTGCCTGAAAAAACATTTAGCTTTAAGATGTTTAATGAAACTATTTGAACTGGTTATTATATTCTTAACACTGACAATTCATTGTTTCCATATTTATACTGTTAACCCTTCCCGGCAAGCACACTTAAATTTCAGAACAAAAGTGCTGGTGGCCATTTGATTAATAGTGTAGCCAGTGAATCATGTACTTTAGTCTGAAAAAAGCCAGATATAGTTGACAAATCCTGCTACCAATCTTGTAATTTTTCATGGGGTAAGTGGCGCAGATATTTAATGTGATTAATGCCCGTCACTGAAAATAAATCACCACAACTGAACTAATAACTTGGTGTTAACAGAAGGAGGATGAAAGTACAAACAAAAATGTTTTTTGTCTTAATTTATCTCAGTAAATATTTAGTAAAACTGTCTGTAAAGAATCTTATGGTACAAGTTGAAAAATATTTTCATTTTTTTTTGTTATTTACCAAAATGGCCTAAAGTCTTCACATCGTCACTTTACCAAGCAATACAATTTTAAACGAGGACAGTGATGTCAGTCAATGAGCTGCATAAAGTTCTTACATGGCGTCCCCTATCGATTACAGATTTCAAAATCATCGACATTCATCCATCCATTAGCAATAACGCTTATCCTGTGCTGGGTTGCGGGGGTCCGGAGTTTATCCCAGCCGAGATAGGGCGAGAGGCGGGGTACACCCTGGACAGGTCGCTGACACTGCCAGTTAACATGAGCTAAATTCTTCGATAGTTTGCTTAACTTTGTCAGCACTGGCGCTGTATGCTACTATTTAAAATTCCCCAAAATGAGCATTGTACACTTATGTATATATAATACAGAATGTATATTAAGTCATTAGGTTAGATGAAATCTTTTTTTCTTCTTCTTTTTTTTTTTACCCCATGCCTGCAGTTGGTATTTTTGGAACAGTTATGTGATGACATGAACTGTGCGGTTTAAAGTATACACAGCTTAGGCTACATAACAACATTGACCAAAACCTTTTTTTTTTAAATAAACCTGCGTTATTGCATTAATTCTACTCAACTGTTTTACCTTTATACTTGCATTTCTTGAGTAAAATCATGCTCTTTTTTCATGTTGATTTGTGAAAGTTTTATTAATTATCCTGATGTCTAATATTGTACTTGCTTAGCTCTTATCTAGATGATTAGGTCAGGGATGCACTGATGTTCTCTGCATGACTGTAGTTTTTTCAGTAGTAGTAGACTCTACTTTTTATTTCAGTTTTACTATCTTTTTGTTGGCACAATTTTTGTAAATTGCCTTGGATTAAAGCGCCTGGTAATGTAATGCAGGATGATTGAGTAAAACCTGTCGTCAGAGAAAAACAGTAAGAGCAAAACATTTTGGAGTGACAGCTGTCAGCAGTCATGTAATTTTGGGTTATTTTCTTTTCTTAAGTTGTCGTTGTCAGCTCTCCAAGAAAGTGCGACAACATAGCCCCAATAAATCGATATTTAAATTTTATAATAGTTTTTAGCTATTTACTTTTGGTTGTTACAGCCCTGTTTCAGGTACTATAATGATGTTAGCACTTACATTTACTAAAATTCTAGCCAGGGTCTCTTTTGGGTAAAAAGCTACGTACATTTAAATAAACTGATTAATAATATTCATGTGGAGCTTTAAAGGTGCCGTATGTAAGTTTGAATTTGTAACAATAAATTGCATTTATTTTAAAAAAATTTATGTTTATCACATACCTCCTGGAAAATATCATTAAACCAAATGCTCGAAGTGAAAGTGCGCTATATATGAGTGTACTGGGCCCTGTGAAAAATCTAGAGATACCCTCTTATTCCCAACCAATCAGGAGAGTTTTGCAAGGAGTTATGGCTACCTTCCTTTCAATTACCTTACGTGCACACTCCTAGGTCTTCTTGCTCACAGCATCACCCTCCAAGCAAGTTCGTTGTTACAATTTACGTCGCAGACAAAGGTAGCAGTGTTGCGTGAACTAGTTGTTGCAAGGCAGCTGAAGTCGTTGCATGCCGTTGCAAAAGACTGGGTTTGTTAAATCACCAAGTGCAGTTTGAAAACGTGAGGGAGTGTCATGCTAGATCTATGTCAAAGAGGCATTATTTGTTTACATGCATATGTTGGATATACTATGGTGCTAATTGCAATTATTGTCATGCACTAACTCATGTCAATATGGGAATCCAATTTATAAATGGTTCTTGTTAACGTTAGCTAACTGTATGCCTTCAGTATGGAAGCGGTCATTTTTGACTGCTCTTTGCTTTGATGAGGACCACTCAGTTTGAGAATGTTTATGATCAGACGTTTGAGAATCTATTGTTTCTCACCTGGGAATCTGACATTGCTTTATATGCTGTCGATGAGAACCAAGAACATGCACAACATACACATGATTCATGAGACACTGCCTTTCTCAGGCTCATGAAGTCAAGCCGGAGCGTGCACAGGCATGTGGGAATGGGATGGGAAGGACCAAAGACTCAGGATGTTGGCATTTTTGGGTGTTGTGATTCAAATTCTTGCCATTTTTGTACCATTTCACTATAATTACATACTGCACCTTCAAAATAGAATAATCGGAAAATGCTACATTAGGAATAAGGCCTATTTTGGAACAAGAGGAAATGTTAGAGCATTATGTATTATATTCTCTTTACATGATGCAATATTTAGATTTTTTTTTTAAAGTTAGTGTGCTTGTAAACGTAGTTAATTTATGTATGTGTGTTGTATGTGTGTTTTGTCAGACGTCTATAACCTCTTTCCCCTCCCTTGACCGTGAGGCAGCACTGATATGAAACTGATTGCGTGTCTTTTAGGAGGCAGTAGTGCATGTGCCAAAAATAGTGGTAGGTTGACAGATGTTGAGATGAAATGAATGTTTCTTTTGTCCAAGTGCGAATAGCTGTGTCAGAATAATGGATTAGTCTTACATTTTCTCTATTCAATAATGTCATATCTAGAAAACCAATCCGTTTGGAATGCCTGGGTGTGAAGCTAGGTGTGATTACTCATCACCTAGTGAAAGAAGCACTCGTCATCTTGACATGGGAAAGGCGTGCTGTCTTTGCTTGTCACGCCTCACTTTGTCAACTGATTCCTTTCTCACACCCCCTCGTTGGGTTCGTCTCATTATCTATCCCCTCTTTTCCGTCTATGCAGTGTGGACGACCTTGCCCTGGGTCTTTATCCCCCCATGGACTTCTTAAGTGTGGAGGATAACGTAAGTTTTTCCAAAGGGCCAGATGTGCCTGGTTTTGTGTGGTTTGTCATTTCGTGTCGATGTCATAATACACGTTAGACTAATTAATGGTAGGTGCCAACATGACGCAAAGCCTGTGTATAGAATTCATTGCAGTCTGGCAGATCTGGTCGTTTAGAATAGTTACAAGTTATTTATTTTAGCATGCTGCTGAAATAACTTTGTAGAAGTCCCTGGACCTGTATTTTCCTTTTTTCCTTTTCTCTATTGCTATTATTTTTTTCCCGTCTTTCCCTACCTTATAATTACATAGGCTTCCACACTGGCATCTGTCTTAAAGAAATTCCTGGACATCATCAGGTGAGGATGTTGCATCATAAATTGCTGTTCCATCTTATTCTGCTTTCTGTCTAGTAATTAGTTCATTCGTACCAGTTTGCTCACTTTCCCTGGCTGAGTAGGGCCTCCAGGGAAAATATGCAGATGATCTTTATGTGTTTAAGAGCCAAGCTATTACAAATGGACTGCCTCTTGCCGTTCCCTCCTCCAGAGCGAGCCACGTGTGTAGAGAGGGAGATCTGACATGGGTTCATTTTCTGGAAGGAGCAGTGGAGCACAACTTGCAGAAGACCAGACAACTTATACATGACAGCAGCTAATGTTTGGGTGCGCGTTCAACAATGCGCTTTTTCTTGTACAGATGCCTTGTACTGTGGCCCATGCACTCATTAATACTATTCTACTAGTGTTCTTACTCATCTGACTGCATCTACCCATTCTCTATCATTTGGAAAGGGAAATAATGGAGGAATAGGACGAGAAGTGTTTCTAAGACCCACATCATTTGGTGGGCTTCCTATGACTGTGGCATAAGGCCATATTGGAATACAAGAGGTAGTAGTAAAGAGGGGAGTGAATACTAAGGAAAACATCTCAACATTTATCAGGTTTAGAGCAGGGATTCTGGGACACTTGACAGGGGAGAACATAGTGATGAATTCAAGTTTTATTGAACCATATGGTTGCAAAGATCCTGTTTGATCATCATTAAAATCACAATAAAGACGTTTAGTTAAAGTATTTGTGGGGTGTCATACATATAAATAAAATTGCAATATAAAACAAACGCGTACCATAAAAAAATAAAGCGTACCATACAAAAAAATACAACAAGTGAAAATAAAAGGTCAAAAAATATTGTAAAAGTGATAGATCAGAATTATAACAATAACATGTATTTAGATGTTTAAAATATATATTGAAGTAAAATAAATGAATAAAAAGGGAATAAGAGAATGCTAAGCTAAAGAGGTATGTCTTAAGATGGATTGTGATGCCTTTAACTCTACTGGGAGGCTGTTCCAGAGGTAAGGACCATAGACACTAAAAGCGGCCTCCCCGTAGTTTTTTGTCCTCACCTGCACAGCAACTAAAAGCCCGGGGCCCGAGGGATCTAACGGGTCTAAATCTAAGAATGCTTGTGCTCAGCATGGCTCAACAGAATTATCCAAGGGAGAGACAGGCATGACATTCACATAGCAGCTCGCCTTGATATGTCTGAATGCAGAACAGTCAAAGTCTGCCACCAATTGCCTCTTGCCAACCTTGTAGGGCTCCATGTGAACTTTGATCCGCACACGATGGTTTGGCCTCAGCCTCGGAAGCCTACAGACAAGGGTTTCAGATTACCAAGGCTTATGTTTTAATGCCATTGTTATTAGTAGGACAGGTGTGTTTTATATAAAGACATTGCTGAAGCGATAACAATCAAGCAAAACTGCAACACACAGTAAGTACCAACTGTATAGAGTATTAGTGTTGCTACAAAATGTGAAAGTTTTCATACGTTGTCTCAACGTTGGTCCTCAGCAGCCCACAGCCAGTCAATGTGACAGTGCAGTCTTTTATGTCCTCAGATAGTGGGTTGTAGAATAGCATCTCTGCAACCAGCTCGTGGAACTGCTGCGCCTTATCTTGGACCTAAGAGTGAAACCGCCAATAGCATTCTGCCATAACAAGTACCTTAGATGGCTCACACAATTCCATTGCATTCCCTATTTAGTCATTGCATAAACTCCAATACCATATTAACTCTTATCATGCATCAAAGGTCATGAGAGGGTGAAAATTTGATGGGTTGAGGAATGGCAGTCTGGTTTCAAGTGCACTTATGAAGACAGTGCTGTTATTGAGCTCTATTTGAAACACTAAGAGAAGGTGTGGTAAAAATCTGCATGCTGGATTGGACACATTGAGCAAAAATGCAAAAATAAAGGCAATTACTGTGATGGAGAATTCTGGGCTGCTGAGGACAATATCCTTCACCACCAGGCAGACCAAGCTTGAGGCCTTCAAGTCGGTGATCACAGCAGACAACTTGATGCTGTGGCTCTCCAGCATGTGTTTTTGGTACACTGAGAATGGGATCAGGACTGGTACGTTCAGCTCTGAACACATATAGAGAGTCACTTTTTAGAAATTATTCCAACTTCAATGATTTCCACAAATCAGTTGACTCATTAATCTTCAACACTTTTATTTGTTCTCCTGTCGGCATACCTGATCAGCAATTGATCATAGTTTGTAGCATTATTTGACCACACTTTGCTGCAGTCACTTGCAACGTGTATGTTTGTGGTGTTTTGAATTTGGCTTGACGTATAGCATTTCCAGTACTAACCTTGTTTAGGCTGTAATTTAATCTCCTTCAGCTCCGTCTGGATGTCAGACGATAGGATTCCGGTGTGTCTCATGGCCTGTACATTAATGCGGATAGCCAGCCACCTTGTGACCAAGTCATCACTGCTTAGCACCAGCTGTAGGCTTATGTCCTGTCCGTTGATCAGCTGTGAGAGCTCCACGACCTTCACCCTCACCTGCTCGGGCTGAGTGACTTCATTTTCATTTCCTATCTCACCCCCCGTCCACTTGTCTTCATTCAGTTCATCCTTTGGGTAGAGAAGGGTCTTGGAAGTTGCGATATTGTAGACGTTTCTCTCCTCCGCAGTGCCTTTTTGTACACGAAGATGGATAATATTATGTTTTTTAATCATTTTGAAGCAAATTCACAAAATTTTAACCCCCAAAACCCCCTCCCCCATCATCCCGATCAATGGAGTTTCAAATGTGGAGCTCTGCTAGTCTGTAGGTTGGTTGTCTGCTACTTAACCTTGTTCTTATGTACCGCCGTCTTTGAAATTGTAAGGACGGAAGCAACCTGATGCTCACTTCATCCTTTTGCCAAAATGTAACCTTTATTTTCTTTAAAATGTTTTATTTAAATTACCTTTGAGGTACTACTTGCATTGTTTTTGCCATCCACTTTTATTTAGGAGTTCTACTAGAATAGGCAATCGTGTTCTAATGTTCAATAAACAATAATTTTTGCCAAACTGCCTAGGTCCGCAACATCTTTCTTTATCCTCTGTCTGAAACGCTTTTTTAGCTCCTGTTTCTTTAAGACACCCCCTCCCCAGAAGCCCAGTCTGCTCTCATTGGTCAGCTGGCCAAACACAGAGAATTTGTCTTCACTCGGACGAAAAATTGGGTCATGTGATCACCGGCTCGAAGAAGACATGGTGGATATCTGTCTGAACCTCATTTGACCACGTTGGGTAAAACATGGTGTGCCTGAATTTGGAATTCAACATATACTGTAATGGAATTGGCAGCCATGCATGTTGAGATGATCATTGTGTGGAGAAAGTTGTCTCCATAGTTATTTAAATAATTTTCCAGAGCTATAATTGTAAGAAATAGTCATTGATGAGCTGTGCATTAATGAGGAAAATACAGCCCAAAATGATTACGCTAAGCCAAATACTAACGCATATGTTAGTAAGTATCTATACTTACCCTCTCTGTACTTGTAACTGTCAGTGATATTGACTCTTTTTGGTAAACCCACAGCCTTAGTGCTGATGTTCTGACCAACTGTATTTGTGTCAGAGAAGATCTTTCTCTTGGATCCGTCTGCACTGATCTAGGAAAATGTATTAGTCAATAACATTGCCGTTATCAACAAGTAATAGATGATAATAGAAGGCATGTTATGATATTAGTAGCAACTGACCATCCAGCAGACACGATCCGCATTGACCTCTGCAAACACAAAAGGCACATCGTATTTGAGGTGGGTATGGCCTTGCAGAATGGCTTTTACAGGGGCAGGACCACAGCAGTAAGTGCCTTGGGAGAGGAAAGAAGATTGAAGTTTCCTAGCATCCTGGCTTGGTTTTACTTACTTCGCATCTCCCCATTTTGGTAGATTATCAGTTCAATAAAAAAGAAAAACTATACCAGTGCTTTTCTCCTGGGGGGTGGGGTCCACTACCTGCCAGCCGTCAAAGCTGGAATCGGTTGACAGGTCTGGTCGTTTCATCCATGCTTCCACCCATACATGGAAGTTCCTGATGTAGAAAAAAGATTCCCACTTAGGAAAACAAAGAGAATCAACAGTAACTTGTATTTCAAAATATTTGACATTTTGTATGAATTCATCTCTGTCTCACCAGACCCTGTCAGGACTCTCCTTCGGTCTGACTCCATAGTCTGAGATGAAATCGTCAATGGTCAGGCTTCCGTCTGTGTCGTGTGCTGACTGGAAGTTGGTGACAACACGACATGGGATACCGAGACACCTCAACACTAACAAGGGACACAGATTCCATTTGAATAACTTCATTAATCTTACCAATGAACGGTGTAGGTTGAGTATTTCATATAGGAGCCAGTCCCACATGACATTTTGCTCACACCATTGTTTTACAGCTTCGCAGTGGTAATAATTTTTCTCGTTTACTCTCAAACACACACACATGCATACAGACAGTGATATGTGTTATATTTGACCTTTGACATATATTGAGGTGAGGCAAGCCCTTACCAGTGCACATGGTGCCGGCAAACACCCAGCACTGACCGTACTTGACCGGTTGGCAGAAGTTTCTGTACCAGCTACGCAGGATCTTCACACTTCCATTCCATAGCGAGGGACTCACCCCGTAACGGAAGTTGTTGTCCCACTTACCAACCAATACACCGCAGTCATCGTTGGAATTGATCTGGACAGGAAAAGAAAGCATTATGGGGTTACCAACCAAACCGTGAAGAAATGGGCTCAGGGCTATGAGACTCCCTTGAGAAACTGGAAGCATGCACGTTTCTTACTCTTTCCCCCCCCCCCTTGTATGTTCAAGGTGCTACAGTGTAAGGTTTATTACAAAGCCTTACCATGGCACTGACCACTCTGCTGACATAGATAGGGTTGCACCGTGCAGAGACATCGTCGGCTGGGTCTTTCAAGTGTTTAGGGTTGACGTCCAGAAGCTTCAGACAGATATCCACTATGTCCTCTTCAAACTGGGGGAAAATACAGCGTAACTCAGAACTCTGTGAGTATTTGTCTGTGCTTAAATGCATGCATTTGACCAGCATGAGTACCTGTCCATATTCCCAGGCAGCAGGGCTGATGTAGATGTCGGCCCCTTTATAGATAATTCCTTGCTCTGACATCACATATTCCTTCCTTTCTTCCTCCACTGGCAGATAAACCTGGTCATCTGTATGCATGCACACACCACACAGAAATAGTTAGTTATAATACAACTGTAACATTCCCATATACTTTATATATTTTCTTATCAACACACGCACCGACCCAATTTACCTTTGCACCAGGGATTAAATAGAATGGTTACGTTGCCTAGGATGGCTTCCTGATTGGATGTTTTCCCTGTGAGAGAGTACTTTCCTATAGGAGTGTTAGCTGGAGGGGTCACAGTCAGTGTAATGGTGCCAGACGCCAGGTCTGAGCTGTTATGGAGCTCTCCCTTCCATTGGGCTATAGATGAACCACCTGCCACACCACCTGAGGGAAAACTAAACACTGACTTGGTGCCTCGTTTCTCTGATGGCTCAGAACCTGGAACAGATGGACAGACAGCGCGGTGGGTATAGAAGTAACAAAAGGGCTGCATTTGGAAATCCAGTCAGTGTTTCTTCTACATGCCTTTTTTGGATGAATTACGTGACATTAATTTAGATGCGGCAGTCTAAGCAAATGTTGATATGATTAGTACCAGACTTTCTATGGACCTACCAGTAGCTGCAGTGATGGTCAGTTTATCCCCAGCAGTGTTGAAAGGTTTCCTTAATTCAATACTCAGAAGAAACAATTGGCCTCGCCTCACTATCAACTGCTCATCTGTGATTTCATCGGTGTGGTGGGTGGAGTTGTTGGTTTTGCAATGTAGATCCACCTTCATCAGAACTGAACCAAACAGTCAACCAATTGAACTTAGAGGACTTGATATCAGACTTGTCTGTTCACATTTAATTCTCAGTAGTGGCTGATACCACTTAAATCATAATTATTGACACAATCATTATGTAATAAACAATCATATGGAGACAACGCCAAATCTGAGGAACTGAATAAAAAAATCCATTTGATTACAGTAAAACAACTTGACATTTGTCGAAATAGAGATCATTTGGTTGATTATCGTTCACGCTATCGTCTTATCACATTGTTTTTATTTATGTATTATGGAATGGTGACCTTGGGTGTTTAGAAAGGAGCTTATACATTACATGTATTATTATTATATATATATATTTTTTTGTATTCATATTATTATATATGTATACTGTAAACCTGTACATATACGTATACACATACATATACACCAAGTATGTGCTGTTTACTAAAGTCCAGGAAAGCAGAGCCGACTCATATAGAGGATCTCGAACAGACTCCGGTCATAGGAGGCTGCCGCCGATAAACTGAATCATTCTCAATCAATCATTTGAATTGTTACTCTGATCAGAAAAGACTGTGTCTCATCTATGATGAGAACCTACTCTTACTACTTGCTCAGTTTGACTAGTTTTCTTTCTCTAGATTAAAAGATGCATGGTATATATCTATATATTTGTGATATCCTAGTGAATGTAGAGGACCAAAGACTTTCACCTTTGTCACCATGGTGGTTCTGTTTTAATTGTGCATAAACACAAAATGCATTAATATATCACTGCACATAGGTCTACACACACACACACACTTATTGGAACACTTATCTACTTACAAAGATCCATGCTGTAGAAATATTTTGTATCCTTTAGTAGTTGCAATACTCAACAGCCACCTGTCACTGAGAGAAAGTTGTGGTGGAATGAAAGTTTTTTAAAACTACAGCCCAACCCATCTTGAGAATTTACAAGACGTCATGATGGTTGCATGTTTCCCTTCAGATGCACCTCACCTGTATGGCCCTTTTGTCAACCTATTATATATGGCGCAAGGTGCATCATGCCCTAGACAGGGTGGTGTGATGAGTCGCATACAGATTTACATGTCATAGCAGTAGTTACTGACATTTTGGATTCAAGTTTTTCTGGTTTTATGTTAGACTTAATATTTTTCCTTACAGGGACTTTTATGACTATCGTGTTTGGATTGTGTGTGGTTTTCTGCACTAGTTTAATGTTGTTCTACGTTTGATGTCCAATGCCGATTTCACACAACACGATTTCAGCCCGATTTTCTGCTCACTGTCATGTTTTTTATGTATTAGTATAGTCAGTGGATCGATATAAACAGCATAAACAGTATAGACAGTGGATCGATATAAACAGTATATACAGCGGATCGGTATTAGTATATTATTCGAAAGATGTAGCAGTGCATGGTTAAGTCATTTTTAAGTCATTGGAGTAGGTTGAGTGGGAGGCGGGTGGGTCGGGGGGGTTGGTTGACCAGGTTGTGCAGAGTTTAGCAAGGTGGCAGCTGAGGGGAAAAGCTGTTTCTGAACCTGCTGGTGCTAAAACGGAGGCTCCTGTAGCGCCTCCCAGAGGGAAGGAGGGCGAACAGTCGGTGGCTGGGGTGGAAGGTGTCCCTGGCGATGCTGCGTGTCCTCCGCAGACAGCGCTTGTGCTGAACAGTCTGAATTGCTGGGAGTGGAGTGGTGGTGATGTTTCGGGCCGTTTTCACCACCCTCTGGGTGTTTTCCGGTCTGACAGAGCAGCTGCCGTACCAAACTGTGAAGCAGCTGGTGAGGATGCTTTCAATTGTGCAGTGGTAGAAGTTCACCAGAACTTGAGGAGAGAGATGGGCCTTCCTCAGTCTCCTCATGAAGAAGAGTCGCTGGTGAGCCTTGACCAGGGTGGAAGTGTTCAGGGCCAAGGAGAGGTCCTCGGAGATGTGGACGCCCAGAAAGTTGAAGTTGGTGACACGCTCAACCGCCGTCCCATCGATGCAGATAGGGGTGTGCATGCCTCCTTTGAGTCTTTCTGAAGTCCACAATGAGCTCCTTGGTCTTCTTGGTGTTGAGGGCCAGGTTGATGTCGGCACACCACACCGCCAGGTGCTGGACCTCCTCCCTGTAGGCTATCTCATCATTGTTTTTCATGAGACCAACCACCGTTGTGTCGTCTGCAAACTTGATAATGGTATTGGAACCATGTACAGGAGTGCAGTTATGGGTGAAGAGAGAGTATAGGAGAGGACTCAGCACGCAGCCCTGTTGGACGTCGGTGCTCAGGATGAGGGTTGAGGAGGTGAGGTTGTCTAACCTAACATACTGAGGTCTGTTGGTTAGGAAGTCTAATAGCCAGTTGCAGAGGGAGAGGTTGATACCAAGGTCACAAAGTTTGGTGATCAGCTGAACCAAAGTCAATGAACAGCATCCTTACATTGGTGTTGCTGTCGGAAAATGTGGCCCAACACTGTTTTTTACGGCATTATTAATGTTTTGTCCCTTAGATCAGCGTATTTTACGTTGTCATCTCCAAAGGCGTAGAGAAAAACTGAATTTTCTCATAAAGTAATGATCTCCGCCCCATTGTTTACCCAGCCATACAAGACAGAACTCACTAGCTAAAGGCTGGTCCCATTGGTTGCAAAAGCATTGCACTCATGTCATCTAGTGGTAATGTTTGTTAACTATTGTTTAGGGAGCCTTAATATAGCAATTTTGTATTACACTTTTCAGACAATGTCATGGAAAAACCACAAAGCACTACAACCAGCCTGCTTCCTGAAAGTCCAAAGCTCCGATCAGATTTCCATCCATCATCCACCGCTTATCCGGGGCCGGGTCGCGGTGGCAACAGGCACAGCAGGGAATTACAGCCGTCCCCAGCCCCAGCAAAGCTTTCGAGATCCTTTTGGAAGATCCCTAGGCGTTCCCAGGTCAGACAACATACACAATCTCACCAGCGTGTTCTGGGTCTACCCTGGGGTCACCTACCAGTTGGGCGTGCCCGGAAAACTCCCACTGAGGCGCCCAGGAGAAATCCAAATCAGATGCCCGTACCACCTCATCTGGCTCCTATCGAAGCAAAGGAGCAGTGGCTCTACTCTACTCTGGCGGCTGTACCAGTCGGCAACCAATCAATTTGTGAACAAATTCAATCATTTCCATTTTAGCGGTCACATGAAAACTAAACAGTACAGGAAATAGAGATGATGATAGCTTACTTACAACATTGCATAAGATCACTAGGTTAGAACTTCTTATGCTATACCATTCTTAGCCAGATCTTATGTGAGTACCATCAACAAGGACTTCCTTGTGCTGTGCTTATACTGTTGCTACTGCATGTGAATTATATTTGTCCAAGTGGACGTTTCTAGTTAAAGTGTGCTTAGCTAACTATCATCCTCTGAAAGACACCTTAAATATTGGCTTGCTGCAAAATGAACTCATTTATTTGTCTCCATAGCGCAATTTAAATGTCAAAATCCAACATAAAGTAGTGTCAGAATTAACACTGCCTGATTCGTGAAGGCTATTTAAACAGGTGGCAGTGTCACAGGGTGAAGTGGCAGATAGATGGATTTGTGGCATATGGACACAGCTGCAATTTATTAACAGATATCAGGAAGGGGATTGGCTACTTATAAGGCTATAAAATCCTGTGTCTTGACTTATCTGGAAAGAGGGTTGATGAGAAAATGTTTTCTGTCCCATTGCTCATTTGGGAATAGTGACCCACCAATAGACTGTCATAATCGTATGATTTCTGACGTTCCAAACAGGAAACCCATTCAGGTCTTCTTCGGGAGGGAAGAGCCAATGACTACGTTGATGATCGGCGGTCTGATGCACAACAGCTACAGCCACGACGGTGACAGTGACAAGTATCCTGAGCGGCTGTGGTTTACATTGAGAGGCAGAACCATTGACAAAGTCATTGGCGACGAACCAACATGGCTGTGTTGGCCCTATGTCCAAGTCCAAAAAACGCTTACCTCCTTATTTTATTTATGAGGAGTTGACTCTCCGTAGCGCTAGAAAACAAGAACCGATTCCCACATCCATCTTCTATGTTGTCCTGTGTCTTTCCACAAGGAAACTTCACGTATCCCAGCAGCTTGATGATTTCCCTCAAAGGTGGGTAGGGTAGAGCCAAGGGTGGGTCATAGCGGAGTTTTAACTGTATGCAGTGTATGGGTGTGTTTAGTGGAGTCAACCTCCCCTCTTGCAAGTGTTCTGTATGTAGCGCCAGTCTTAGGACATTTTGATGGGTTTGCCATTCGTCCTTGTTGTCCCACAGTTTTGTGCATATTAATTCACATAAATAGTGTGTAGTGGACTTTCTGGGAATTGGGGTAGGATCATCCCATCTGAAAAACTGTATCCAAAGTCCTAACCAAGGGGGTTTATTGTAACAGCAGTGCAGGGGAGTGGGTTTTATATGGGGTTCCACAACTTTTTTAATGATGAAAATTTAAAAAAGTATATTTTTCATATGCTGTCCCTGTCTGGTTCATCTGTGTGGATGTCTCTGCTGGAGAATTGTAAACCCTGTGTTGGGTGGAGTTATTAGGTGTTCATCCAAACCTGTGAGAGCAGCACAGCCACTTAGATTATTTAAAATGCATGTCGATGGTGCTGATTTTATGTCTGAAGTACTGTACATGTGATATGCCGTTCCAAAACCTTAATGCAAAGCTGAGCTAAGACAAGAACGTAGTTGCACCACTTTTTGCCTCTTTTGCCCTAAGACTAATTGGCACAGACCAGCCAAACAGCCATCCATCAGCAATACCGCTACTCACACACATTCACACCTACGGACAATTTAGAGTCACCAATGAACCTGCATGTTTTTGGACTGTGGGAGGAAAGTACCCGGAGGAGTACCCGGAGGAGACCCACGCTAACACAGGGAGAACATGCAAACTCCACACAGAAAGACCCTTGGGCCAGGTGAGTATCAAACCCAGGACCTTCTCGCTGTGAGGCAACAGTATTAACTACTGAGCCCTCACCAGCCAAACATTCATTATCAGAATAGCTTATCCTATGCTGGATCACGGGGGGCTGGAGCCTATCCCAGCTGACTGTGGGTGAGAGGCAGGGTACACCCTGGACAGATTGCCAGTCCATCGCAGGGCTATCACATCATACATCCTCTCACACAGACATTCACACCTATGGACAATTTAGAGTGACCAATTTACCTGCATGCTTTTGGAATGTGGGAGGAAACCCACGCTAACACGGGGAGACCATGCAAACTCCACATAAAAAGGCCATCAGGTGGGATTTGAACTCAGGACCTTTAACTGTGAGGCAACAGTGCTAACCACTGCGCCATCGTGCTGCCCTCCAGCCAAAAATATGGAACTTAAATCTGTTGTCTTATTACCCATACAATTTAAAGGTGAATCCTTATAACATATAGGTCACAATATTTAGATGAAGGAAGAAGTCTGATGTTGCACCTTGGCCCCAACTGGGCATTTACACTTGTGTTCAGTTCAGCGCTTTACAACAGCGAGCGAGAGGGCCTTGTAAATGTTAGCTGCAGGGGCATCACTTTCACAGGAACACAATGTTATTGACATACATAAATTATTATGTAGATTTTAATGTTCACATATCCTTGAAGTTGCTGTTTACACTTTTATACTTTCACATATTTTAATTATTGTTAGAAGGCCTATTTTTGTTACCTTATCAATTAGTTTTGACCTAATTGACTCCCACTTTTCCAGTGAGAAATGTCTTGGGTATTGCTGTCCATTGCACTTACATACTGCTAAGTTAACAGTTCATGTGTTATGTTTTTGAATAATAATTTTTTATAGTTTTCGGGAACATTGAAATGAATGGTGAGCAAGATTTCACGGACACATACTACCATCTAGCGTTGGTGTTATGTAGTTGCAAGTTGTGATGTTAAGCTACACTGTCTTGGCTTGCAGTATTGAATTGCAACAATGAATGACCCCGTCTGTTTTTTTTTATGTGATTGACTCATACGACGCAATACTGTTATTGTTAAGTTTTATAACTATCATTGTTATGATAATTTTAGCCCCATTTTCCGGCACCTATATACCTGAATTTCCCTTCAATTGCAACGCCATAATGTCAGTTCAAATGCCACAGACTTTTTTGAAAAACTTTATATATTTATTTATTAAATTTTTGTCTTTGTCCTGATAATAGTAGTTGTGTTAAAGTAAAACTTTGGTCATTTTATTTTGTTTTGTTATAGTTAAGATTTAGTCAATGCTAGTAAGTTTTCATTTTTGCCAAAGTTTTTGTCTTGTGTCCCAAGGGGAATGAACATAAATGGCTCTGGTTTATATGCACAAGTCTACACATAATAAAGGAGCTACTTGAACAGTGGGCTAAATTCATTGCCCAGCCTACACCACTTAAAGACAATGGATGATGTTAACCGTAACTAGCTTATGCGATGCAGTGTAGTTAACTTGAATGATGAAGTTAGCAGCAACGCTCTGAGGTGAGTGTCACTGCTTCCAAAGCTTGAGCAGGCACTATAATACGCATTGTTACATGTTCCTAATGCTATAGAATCAATTGTATAGTATGTATTTACTGAGCAGACAAGGTTTAACAAGATTTGGGGCTCTTGCTGTAGAATATTCAGTATAAACAATCTGTAGAGCAAGGGGGTCTTGTGACCACACAGGGAATCCCTCACATGCGGTTTTCATTATACTGTTTAGCTGAAGTCAATATATGGAATCTGTAGCTCGAGGAGAGCTAGTGACAGCATGTGTCTTTCTAGGAGTACGGTTCTGCTTGGTTTGGGAAAAAAGAAAGAGCAGGAAGGAGAAAGCGGAGTTTTTTTCGAGAGCAGAGAGACGTTTTTGTGAATTGAGTGAATGGATGGTCTGGCAACATTGTCAAATTCATTTTGTATTTGTCAAATCAAGTAACCTTTTCCAACCCTGCAAACGTTGGGGTTGGAGTTAATTTGATTAGGAACAAAATACACAACACACACATCACAAGGTCAGCTTGTTAAAATTATACTGTAATGGCCTTGCATTTGCAACAAATTGCGCAGACGTACTCAGACCAGGATATAATCAACATTAAATAAGAAAGATGAAAGAAGGCAAGGGGAATTTGTAAAAAGCGAATCGTTAAAAAATAAAACAATCAATGCCTTGAGACGACAACTTATAGGTGGACATCCCTGTAGCACACATTATCTAATACATCTGAAAATGTAGCCTTCCTTCCAAATGAGCGACCTCAATTGAATGATGTGAGGTAGCTCATTTGGACAGGGAGAAATTACTGCTCATGCTGTTTTGAGCTAAATGGATACTTTTTGAATACATGAAAGCATCGTCAGTGAAAGCCTGTACTTCATTGTCATATGTGTCCACCGTTATTTTATGATGAAGCCGCATTACTATTCTGGCAGCATTAAGCCCCCTTGTCAACGAACAGGGTTTGGACTGCTGTCTGCTTGTGCTGCTGTGGTAGGTTCTGCACGTCAGTCAAATATCTGCATGCATCACATTGCATTTAAGCATGTTTTTGGCGCCACATCAATGCCCAGTATTAATGTACGTATTTCGTTCAGACAAAGGCACAGAAAACGACCATGTTGCGGAAATGCAGATGTTCTTGCGAAGAAACTACACAGACAGTTTTGCAGGGAAGTCATGGAAGGGACACAGCAAACCAGCGCATTTAGGGATGGGGAGGTATTCTCCATTAACGAAGTGTGTACTGTATTAAGTTATTTTATACTTGACAGGAACGGTGGGCACTTCCTGGGAGATTACTTGGAAAAAAGTATTTTCCAATTTTGCTTCCTTCATCTAGTTCAGGTACAGATTGTATTTTTTTTTTTTTGACAATACCAACAAAATCCTTCAATCTTCAAATTGATTCTGCAGTAATAAACTAAAATAATAAAATAACAATCATCATCATCATTCTCATCACCATAATCACAATAATCATAATTTTTCAAAAAAATAAATATATCTAAATTCAGAATGCGCTTAGTGCAACTGCATCTGATCGATCGGTTGTGATGTTCTTTTTTCTTTTTTGAGCTGCACAATGCTGAGGACAGAGGCATAAGCATCAACGTGGAGAAGGTGAACTTGTGTAAGGATGTGTGAACTTCCAAAGATCAGTTTCCTTGTGATAAAACTGTTTCTGAGTTGTGTTGTGTGCTGATGGACAAAAGGGTGGAATGTTCCAGCTGATTCATTTGCTGTAGCTGATCTATATATTTTTGCCTGGAGAATGCAGAACATCTGTCACTAATATAATCAAGTGGCAGTCATATTTAATGTATTTGTTTCCTGGTGCACAACCCCTTGTCTCGGGCCACATTGCACCATGTTTGTAAGTCTGCAACCTGACCACTTTCTCCTATAACAACAAACAAGGACCATAAGAACAAGTGTTCGAGAGTAGTGAGTGAGACTATTGAGCTAACATCACAACACATAGTCATAGGGTCAGAGAGCATAGCTCTGGTTGTGCAGTTGTTTTGTTTTGGTTCTACGTACAATAGACATTGCCACACATAACCGTATTTTTATATAATGGGATTGAATCTGAATATTTAGGGTACATGGTGCTGAAAGCCAGTAGGTGTCAAAGGCACGCTACAGATAATCCTTTAAGTCTAGTTCCAATAAATGGACTTTGACAGAACATCATTTGTACTACTGTTGGTCAAAATGTTGCTTATTCACAATGCAGATGGTGTTAACCATCGCACAAGCAGGGAGGCAATAAGGACATTTACTCATCAAAATGTATCTGGTAATAGATTATGTTGATATGAATATTGTACAATGGAAGGGTTACATGATAGTCGTGATTGCCAGATTCAGTAGGTGGGTAGAGGCCGTGCGCTCAAAAGACCAGAGTGCCAATGTCATCATAAAGTTTTTGAGCAGAGAGGCAATACTGAGATTCAGAATACGTACAGAAATGAGCTCTGACAATGGAGCAGCTTCATTCAGAAAACTGTAAAAGGTGTGCTGCAGTCCCTACACATAAAACAGAGGTTTAGCTGTGTTTATCATCCCTAGTCACAAGGGAAGGTAGCGAATGTGAATGGAAGTCCAAAAACAAAGAGAGTTATGTGAAAGTACAGTTTGAACTGGGACGATACCTTGCCGCTTGCACTAATGAAACTGTACGCAAACTAACCTCATTACCCATTTAACCACGAATAAGATGCTTACTGGTCGGCCAATGCTAACATCTCACCTCAGAGGGACATAAAGAGCCCCCACTTGAACAACTGGAGATTTGATTGGGAGACTATGTTAAATAATGAATTGCCATCCATAAAGTTATCTTTCAACAGGAAGAAGCACCAGAGGTAACATTGGAAAAGGAGCAGGAAAAATCCCTCCCCGTTACCAGTTTTATAGTAGCCAGTGCTTTGTGTAAATACAATAGAGAAAACTGGTGAAGGGTTTATCATAATAAGATCTACTAAACTTGCTAACGTTAGCTAGTTAAAGAGTTTAGTAAGACGACAGTTAGCTAGATAATAATGGTAATAGTGTTAGTAGTTGTGGCTATCTGTGTTTTGTTTGCCTATTATGGACTCATCCTCAATAATTTACCTCAAGTTAAAGGTGGTTGTATTTTGTATGCATTTATTTGTTAGTTACCATAGGCTAGTTATGTACATAGCCTGTTCTCATGTGGTAAAACGTATCCTGACGTTTGACACAGAAGAACACTGAACCCATTCATGTCCATTAAACCAGTTTGAGACAACGTTTATGATACTTTGAGACATTATTATCATTATTATTGTGTCGGAAGAAGTCATTAGAAGATTAATAATGTTTGGCCAAGCAGGGATGCACATTTTCAGCAACAATGCTCAAATAGGCCCAGGAATCTAGGCTAGAGCCTATCCCAACCAACATTGAGCGAGAGGCGAGGTCACTGGAGCTTGTCCATCGCAGAGCTAACACATAGGGACATACAACAACTCACACGCATTTACACCTATAGACAATTTAGAGTCACCAATCAACCTGCTTGTTTTTGGACCATAGGAGGAAACGGAAGTACCCGTAGGAAACCTACGCTAACACGAGGAGAACAAGCAAACTATATCACATATAATTAGACAACAGTGTTAACTTACGCGGACACATTAAAATCGCAGGAGTCAAATTATCTTCAAGGAGAATGGATTCACGTTTTTTTGGGAGGAAAACAAGAAGCTTACAATGTGCGTATCATTACTGACAAATCTCATTTGAAATCAGTGGTGACGCAACCACAGCTACCTGACCATGCTTCAATGCCATGCATGAGGCACTTGGGGAAAGGCAGTCCATTTAGCCTCCCAACCTCGTAGCCTCATGGTTAAGGTCAAGCCAGAGCCAGACTGCTGCAAAAACTTCAGCACCCAAGAGTACCTCCTGCCATACCAAACAACTCAAACAGCGGACTCTTTTGATTTGGACACTATGCTGCCTGTCTGTCCCGCTGATGCTGCCCTTTTCACTCATCCCCTTGCACAGGTGGCGGCATGGGATCCACTTCAACCTGCTGCAGAATTTCTCCAGCTGTGATGGAAACATTGTGCAGCACTGCATACACTGCAACAAACCAAGGGGGAAAAGTGTGATGCACTTATATGGCTTTGAGAAAGATCCCCTGCCACCATGCCTTTATCAAGGCCCTCTCTGGGATGGATCGGGCTCTGACATGGTGATTGTTGAAGTACGCCTCCACTCTTCCCCTCACTGGCTCTCAGTCTGGGGTTATTAGCTTGACTGGTTCAATCAAACATGGGTATCCTCCATCTTCTTTGACAAAGTAGTCATCTGGTGGGTAACAGTACAAATATGTCCAGACATTTGCCCGTTTTGTCAGAGATTTCCTGAATCTGGACAGAGTGGAAGTGTTTTTCTGTTCAGGTAATCTTGACCACTAATGCATCCATAAACGGCCCACACACAGTGGCTGAAGGCTGGGTTGTTGTCGAGGTCCTGAAAGCCATGACCAACTTTAGTGCACTACGCCAGTGTTGGGAGGGGACCACTGTGGTCAAGAGAGACATGATCTTTTTGCACATTCGAAGGACAATGTCTCCACATAGTGCAACCAGCTATGGGTCTCCTCCCTTCGGAGAAGGACTATCAGGACCACTGTAAATGCATTTGAAAAATCAATAATTAAGAATCACATGTACAGAAGTATTCACAGCCTTTGCTCAATGCCCGGCACACCTATCTTTGGGCAGTTTTGTCCATTCCTCTTTGCAGCACCCGTCAAACTAAAATCAGGTTGGATGGAAAGACTGGCACAGCCATTTTCAGAGCTCTACAGAGATATGCCTTGTGCCTTCGTCTGGCCTCTCTACCATACAGGCCTGATTGGTGGAATGCGGCAAAGATGGTTATCCTTCCGGTTAAGGTCTCCTCTCTCCACAGAAGAACGCTGGAGCTCTGACAGAGTGATCATCAGGTTCTTTGTCACCTCCCTGACGAGGCCCTTTTCTCCTGATCACTCAGTTTAGATAGGTATATAAATACATATACAACGACGGAGCTGAAGTGGAGAGAGTCTCCTGCTTTGAGTTCCTTAGTGTGGTCATAAATGAAGACCTCATCTTGTCCAGGCAATCAGTTGCAGCAGTGAAAACTGCCCAAAAACACCTATACTTTGAGGAGAAATTTGACATGTCTGTTAAAACCCTCATCAACTTCTACAGGTGCACCATTGAGAGCATCCTCACAAGCTGCATTACTGCCTGGCACGGCAGTTGCTCTGCTGCTGACTGCAAAGCCCTCTAGAGAGTGGGCTCCCCTCTGTACAAGGCATCTACTGCACACGATGCCTTACGAAAGCACAGAAAATTACAAAAGACTGCAGCTACCCAGGCTATGGTCTGTTCTCGCTGCTGCCATCTGGTAGACGCTACCAGAGCATCCGGGCATGGATGACCAGACTCACAAACAGTTTTCTCCTCCAGGCTATTAGGCTTCTCATCCAATAACATTAACCTCAGGGATCCCATTGATCACATGACTCTACTATGTGTGTTCCATCACTCCCTTTGTAGGTTCAATGCGCATCATCACAATCCTATTAACATATTCATCAGCACTCCTACACTTTATATATTTAAAATATTTAGTACTTCGATTCTCACCATATCCCCGATCTGTACATATTATGTATGTCTTATTAGTTATTGTTTATATTATTGCATTTTTTTACGTGGATATTTTGGCTCTGTTCTATGTAGTTGCTGCCTGCCTTGTCAAAAGAATTTCTTTGCTCAGAATGATCCTGTTATGCTGTGCACTTGACAAATAAAATACTTTGACCTTTGACCTTGATATAAAGATATTATTTTTATTATGAACTGGAAATATTACATGTGACTACATTGATGTTTTTTCCTGCAGTGGTACAATGTACAAAAAAACATGTAAGAGGAAGAGGGGAAAGAAGGTAAGTGATCAGACCTGCGTGTCTGAACCCCTTCTCAAAATACTTACTTTTACTTGTGTATAATGCATCTGATTTGTGTTTCAGATGAAGGAACTCCTCTCACTTCCTCAATCAGTCGACGCCCCTCTGCAGTCGAGCCTCTCCTACCAATCATTGTTCTCTGTTTGAAGACCAACGGTTGAGGTCACACCCCATATCGTTTACCCCACACATTTATGGTTAGACTAAAGATAATATGAAACACATCCAACCCTTCTTTCTCTTCAAATGTGTTATTTCATTCATATCTTGTTAGGTCAAACTCAGCCTACCACACGTCCTTGTTCAACATCCTCCTTCACCTCAAGCACAGGCTGAAAAAAAGACATATTAAACAGTACTTGTTCCATAAAAGGCTCTTAATTAATTATCTATGTTCTGCTTGCTTTTCAGTGCCAAGAGTATTTGTGGTTGGGTGTTCATGCCTTCAATTGGCTTTCTTGCGCTCGACAAGGCAGTTTGTCATATTAACATTAAAAAAGAAAAACACAAAGATGTTTGTGTGGGAGAATGTAGTTTGTGATATAATAGTGTTAACATTCACCACAAGATTGAAAAATTAATCCTGATCCAAATTCCACTTCTTATCTGTAATTCCCATTTAACCTCAACTGCTAGTGAGTGTGTGTGTGTGATTAAGAAGTAGGCGTTATTTATAAGAAGCATGTTGGCATTTACATGCATATAATCAGGTGTGATGATAAATAAAAATGTTTCCCAGAGTCACGCTGTGTTTGCTGCTCTTGTCAGCACTTCCTCATCCTTTGAAAGTCTTTAAGGTACGACTTTGGAGGATGTTTTCATGAACAACAAATTTGCCCTTCCCGTCTCTCCTGAACTACTGTATGGCTCTTCCTGGCTCTTAGTCCAGATGCCGGTGGACAGACCTATATACACAGTATATTCTATATTCTATATTCTTTATATAAGTCTTTTTTTATTTGCAATCAAGCACAATTAAGTGCAACACAACAATCCAGCTTATAAAAAAATCTTTTTACTCTATTATGTACTTAACATTTTTATTTCCTTATCAAAGCTGACTCACCTGGACACCCAAGAGTTGAAATGTGATCGTTGCAGATTGACCACATGCGCAGTAAAAGTCGCTAAATGTACATTGAATCTTAATCAAAGTTTGAAAATGGTGAGCGGCAATGCAGGCAATTTTGTACACAGGTTTACCACATCCACCTTATTTGAGCATTTTTCTGTTAAATAAACAGACTTTATTTTTAGTATATGCGTACGTTTTCAGCTTTATTCATTATTATGGTGCTGCTGCTGCATTGACATATTGTACACATGAAGTTTGGCTTGGTTTTCATTGGAAAGTGATAAGAATGATGTAGTTCTAATTCTGTTCATATAAATAAGTTCTCACTGAAATACTAAATAGATTCTTTACATTACAGACATTATGTTTGGAAAATCTGATTGACATAGCAAAAAATTTACCCATTCACATTGGTAATTATTATAGATGGATTTACAAAACAAATTTTCAAAGACACAATGCAGGAATCTTCCATCCTTACTGAGATTTAACTGGAATAGTCACAAACCTCAATTACAAGTATTCATGTCACAGAAAGCACATTTTAATTGCTACATCCAGCACTCTCTGAAACAAAGATGCATGGTCATAAGGACAGAAACATTTCCATATCAAATAATGGCAAACAAATTATTAGATAAAACTAGAGAGATGTAATAAAAGACCGCATGACAGGGTCATTTCCTCCCAAACAAACCAGCTGACATGCGAGCAGTGATTCAATCCAGATACACGAATGACCGGAAACAACCGGAAGAGTCCATCAATCACTGTTCCTTGGGAACAAGGTTCTACTGCAGGAAAAGTGCTCGAATTGCTATGATTAAAACGGTGTCCCTGTTTGAGTCCTCATGAAAAATGTTTCCGTAAAAAGATACAATAATACAGAATCAAACATAAAGCTGTGGCATTACCCCTCAGAGCAAATGCTATGGTAAAGTGTGGCTCCTCCCATCAGTTACAGACTGCAGGCTTCAAGTTTCCTGTAATAGGCTAATCGGATTGGCATTTGCTTTGGCATCTCCTTCAATAATACAGGCAGCACTGGTGAGTATAAAAGGTTTTAAAAAGGCAGCAAAAAGGCCAAAGTTCCCAATTCTTTGGACCAACCCCTGGAGCAGAGGGTAATAGAACACTATAGAAAGTCAAGAGGCCAAAAGGCAACTAAATGGTCATGGGACAGCAGACATGGGTGGAAAGCAAATAAAGTAGCCTCAGCTTGATCTGCAACTCAATGTTAGTGGTGTCCGCCTATGTAACACAAGAGGCTTGGTGCTCCTTTTTGACCATAATCATTTAGGCACTTTATAGGGACGGCCTGTTGAACTGTTCAGTAAATAATTTCCCGGAGGACTGTACACACACTGGAACTCACAAAAGTCTGAGACTCTATAGGGCTCTCTCAGTGGCTTTGGCTAATAAGACTGTCTATATTAGGTGTGTTGGTCCATCAGTATGTGCCAGTCGGTGTTTAGGTTTTTTGATAAGCAAATGTTTTGTGTGCAACTCCCAGACCTAGCAATACAGAGAACTAACTGCAGGACTCTGGTCATCAGGTTGAGATGAATCACAGGTGCAACTGAATCTTGCCCTCCTTGTAGAGCTTCTGGATCACATGGGTTTCATAGTCAGCATTGTGGACACCGGTCTTCCTGAATGCTCCTGCATATCTGTTGTCCTCCCAGTAGTGGTGCCAGTTCCCCTGCTGGTCTGCTCCATAGCCAAATACACTGACCTGCGGACAAATAGCAGGGTTAGATTCATATTAGAGATGTGGACATTTCTAGATTATTCCATCTATCACGATGCATTAGCCTAATATGGATATTGAAAGAAAAAAAATAGTGACTACCATTTATTACTAATTATTTGCCAGCCTGGCTGGACAAAAACGTTCTATGGCTTGCAATATAAATCTCTTGCTTTGAATTGTGGGAGAACATTAATAAGGCTAAAGGTACCTCCGTAACAGCTTACGCTATTTTTAGTGAGCTTCTCAAGTTACATAATTTGGCAAGCCTACTGCAACAAGTGTTCAATTCAACTGCATCGGAAATAACGTAGCTTTAGTTAACTTTGTTGTGTCTATGGACGGTTGCCCCATGTTCCAAAACAAGTCCAGAGAGAAATTGATTAAAAAGGTTGTGGCTATGACAGTATTAGCCTGAAAGTGGAACCATGGAACTTTGACTAAGGAGCGCATCCTAAGATGGAATCGTCTGAAATATGAAAACGTTAGTAGATATGAGTAATCCCAGAATGTCAGTAATGTTCTACAAGTGGAATTTGGAATAACGCTTTAAGTGCATTGGCTAACAATGTCAATTACTCTATGGGAATAACGTTGTTATTGATGGCTGGTGTTGTCTAGATCAAAACAAAAAACGTTTTGCTTTTGTCAACAACAGTATCTGAATGCATTGTAGGGAAACACATCTGACTGCAAGTCAAATTTGATGAAGATGCAGTCATGTGAAGTAATACACAATTGAGGATGCCGAGATGCATTTGGAATCACAGTGCCAAAGGATGAGGAGTGCATCCACCGCACTGACCTGGTCACAGACATGCAGGGCGAAGACAATGGCCAGCATGCCAGTAGAGGGGTATCTGCCATGGTGCTCCGTCCAGTGGTCGTGAGCATACTTGAAAAACGCTGGGTTCACCACCAAGACCTTGGGGTCCAAGATGATGACAATGAAACCTTCCCCTACAGTGAATGTGAATGTGTATGTGTGAGCGCCAATTTGCTCAATGCTGAGGTTTACCTTGTCCTTGTCAGCTTTTACTCTGTCTTTCACCCTCATGTAGGTCCTGAACACACACAGGAAATGAGCACTTATGTTTACATCAGAAAGTTTTCAGATTCTAACTTTTTCCAAATGTTCTTATGTTAGAACCTGAATAATATTTTTCCTCCCTAATTAGGTCAACTCACACATAAAGATGATAGTGATAATAACAAAACAAAAACAGGTTTGGAGAAATTCGTTTAAAGTTATAAAACACTAAAATATCACATTTAAACGAGTATTCAGATCCTTTGCTCTGACACCCAAAGGTGAGCTCAATTACATCCTCTCTATTCATCACTCTTGAGATGTATCAACAACATTACTGGAGTCAACTTGCGGTAAATTCAATGGATCGGGCATGATTTGAAAAGGCATACCTCTATCGATATAATATCCCATAGTTGACAGTACTTGTCAGCGCAAGAACCAAGCCAGGAAGTCGAAGGGATCTCTGAAATAGGATTGTGTCCAGGCAAAGTTCTGGGGATAAGTACTAAAACCATTTTGGCAGCATTGACAGTCCTGAAGGACAGTGGCCTCCATCATTCTTAAATGGAGGATATTGAACCACCTTGACTCTTTCTAAGGCTGGCTGCCCTGCCAAACTGAGCCACTGGTTGGGAAAATGGCCTTGATCAGGCAGGTGATGACGAACCCAATTATCACTCTGACAGAGATCCATTGTTATTTTGTGGAGATGGGATAACCTTCCAGAAGGACAACCCTCTAGAGAACTACATACAGCTCTCCATCAAGCAGGCCTTTGTGGTATAGTTGCCAGATGGAAGTGACTGCTTAGTAAGAAGCACAAGACATTCTTCGTCAAAAAGCACTTAACAGTATTCTCTGGTCTGATGAAACCAGGTTTGAATTATTTTGCCTGAACGCCAAGCATCACATCTGGAGGAAACTAGGCACTGCTCATAACCTGACCAATACCATTCCTATGGTGACGCATTGCGGTGTTGACATCATGCTGAGGGGAGGTTTTTCAGCTGTAGGAGTTGGGAGACAAGTCAGGGGAATATGAACGAAGCCAGGAACAGAGAGATTGTGGATAAAAACCTGCTTCAGGACCTCTGGACCTCTGACTAGGTTGAAGGTTCCCCTTCCACCTAGACAATGACCCTAAGCACACAGCCGATACAACACAGGATTGTCTCAGAACAAGTCTATGAATGTCATCGAGTTGCCGAGCCATAACCCTGACTTGAACCCATTTGAACATATCTGGAGAGACCTGAAAAGTGCTATCAATGCACTATGCACTGCATATCCAACACGATTGTGTGGAGAGACGTAGAATATGCGAATGGTTTGGTAAGTTCCCAAGTGATTCATAACCTCCCCAGATAGGTCTCAAATATGTAGGAGAGGAAAAGGGGAGAAAGGCCATGTCTACAGTTACTATGGTGGAGATGTTCAGTGTCAGCCTTGTGGTCAAGGTGCCCTGGTGGGTGTGTTTGTTTGTGCCTTGTACTGTGTTAGTCTTACGTTTTGATGTTGCCGGTGGAGAGGGCACTAGCAATCCACTGCAAGTCTCTCAGTTTAAAGGGCAGAAGGACTAGGTGTACTCCTGGTGACACATCCACGGCGCTCTCTGGATAAAGGAAGTGATGTGTAGTCCGATTGCCCACATCCTCCTGGAACCCCTCTGTTATCGCCTTGTTCATTCTAGAGACAAAGAGAGACCGTTGCATTGTAAAGAAACTGTGCAAGGAAAATTAATGAAGGTGGCACACTGATAGACATACTTTTGATGTTTGTGTGTGTGTGCGTGAGTGTCACAAACCGTATGACAGAGACGTGGGAATCGATTAGTTTGCCATGCTGGGATTTGCGTAGGTTGCCGGAGTTTCCGACGACGGCACAGCTGCGACAACGATAGGGGTGCGGCCTCACGTCTATAGTGGGTGGGGAAATGACGTTGAAGATCTCTGAGAGTACTCCCTCCAATGTGTCCTCATTGTTGGATCGTTGCAGTTCCTACAGTCACAGAAAGGCAATGTTACAGTGTTGAAAATATCACATTTAAAGGGGACCTATTATGCTTTTGGAATTTCCCCCTTTCCTTTAGTATATTATATAGCTTGTTGTGCTTGTAAAAGGACTGAAAAGTTACAAACACCCTAGTTCACACAAAAGGAGAGGGAGCAGGGTTTTTCTTTTAACATAAAACACAGCTCCTGAACTGCCTGAAAGGCCTTGTTTCTAGTCCAGCGTTTTTTTTCCGTTACTTATCTACGTTCTAAGTCAAGCATTTAAATCTTGTTTGGCACACCCTTTACCGGTTCCTCTTAAAGTAGGTTTGCAATGTGTTTGACTGGAACTTGCACAAGGGAAACCCATTCTGCAGTATCGCTTTTAAATAAACTCTACACCTTAAAACAAAAAAAAAGAATCTAAAAAACTGGAACTTCAATGGTCTTCCGAGATGGTAATCGAGATTTTACACTACTTAGTACAGACACAGTCAAATAGGGCCTTTGTTTTGTACCCCACCTCCCCGTTATCACATTCAGACCTTGGCATTACGCAGAACCAAAGCTCCCCAGAAGGACAACAACTCCACGCTGGCCTGACAGGCACACACTGCTGATCACATTACCTTGTCTTGGAATGGACACTGGGGTGTGTGTGTAAGTGTGTGTGTGTGTGTGTACGTTTATGTGTCTGGCAGCATCAATGTTGTTTATATTTTTACCTTACAACGTGAACTTGTAATTATATATGTAATTATAAGTACAAATTAGTGAACACAGTACAATGCCTATCTTAAACCTCCTAAAGGAGTTGGCTTTCTTAATTTTGTAACAGCCTTTCATTGAAACTGTACTTAAACCCATATTGCAAGTGGGAATGGGCTACAATTAGATCAGTGTAAGAGATATATGTCATGTGCTTGTACATTTATGTAATCCATCCCGGTTTAGGTCATTCTGAAACTTACTGGCTTCAGAGGAATTCAATAGACTATTTTACCATGACTACATTAGCTCTCTGGACATGCTTTTAGCTATTGTAATCTCTGGTGATTTTAGTGACGCAACACTGTCTGGTTTGGAAAAGTGAACCTGGGGCTGGGTTTCGCTGGGTGGGTTTTCCAATCAAATAGTTAGTTTTCTGGTGTAATATATCTATGTTTCCCCTGCACAGAGTCTATGGAAGGCTACGTCCACTAATCATAGCTCTGAATAGGAGGATGAACAACTTTCCCTCCCTAACTCCTTGCTTTGTCTCTCACTCTCTCTCCTGCTCTCTCGCTCCCATGCCAATAAAAGGCCGGCGGGTAACAGGGAGTGTAATATTTTATGACCTGGGGCTTAAGCTGTAATTGTGGAAACAGAGTTAAGGCAGCTGCTACTTGGGACAGTGCGGCCTTGGTTCTTTCCACATCTCGACTAGATGATTATATACAGTATTTTATCAGCCAAAAGAGGCAGACCACTTGTGTGCTGTTTTTTATTAACACAAAGCCAGCATCACAACTTTCTTTTTATGCAATGTGTGGCACCTTTTTTAACAGAAACACAAAGTGCTTTTACAACAGAACAAATTATATGAATAAAATGTTTTTTAAATTGTGTAAAAGCGCATGTACAATACCTATAAACAAATCTTAGAAAGCACAATGTGCATTAAAAGATAGACATTATCACCAGCAGGGGGGTGATAAAATGCTTTTAGGAGATTTTTTTAATAGAGTAAATTGAGTAAACCAGCTCCGGTCAAAAAGCCTTGACTTGCTGCACTGTTGCTCATAATTTTGTTATCACATTACTAAAATAATGATGTGTAGATGATACCGCTCAGCTGGTAGAAGGCTAGACATCATTTTTTTTAACAACTTTAAAAAAAATTATCCCAGTTGAAGTGGCTCAGTGTACTAGTACCAAGACAAGCAATGTAGAGTGTTGAGTGAAACATGCATTATGACAGCCTCATACTTGTTCTCATGAAGTAGCTAAATTAACCGTCTGCATCGAACAGGATTGGACAGTTCTTGGACATTGTACCGGTCTACTTAAGCTGTTGCAATCACTGGGATTTACTGGGTGTAGCCATGAATGTGTTGCGAAAATAGATATTCTTTTTAGAATGCAAATGGCATAACAAAAGAGGGTGTAAGACTGAGTCTTGACATTCTCCATTCTTTACAGGAGTCAAAGAGGAATTCTGATTGTTAGGTATGATATGGATCAGTAAAGGGCTATGTTATACCAAAGCCATTACTAAGGTGTTCCATTAGAAGAGTACAGTCCATAGTGTCAAGGGTAACGCTCAGGTCAAGGATAAAATGACAGTACACCAGTCTTACCAGCCACCACTTCAGAGCGTCTGGGTCCACTTTGTCCCCTCGGTCCAACAGAACAGGCTGCTGCTGAGGGTCAAAACGCTCACGGAACCAATCAGAGCCTTCCACATCTGCTATGCAAGAGTTGGTGCAGCCACACTGCCTGGCTTTGCCATGAAGCTCGGTTCCAACATGGGGCTCAGACACCCCTGTTTCCCCCATAGCCTCCGTCTGATCTGGGGCTCGAATATTCCTTGTACTGGGAAGCAGGCTCGGTCTGACAGCTGAAAGAGTCCTGTTGCCACTGGAGAGACCTGAAACTACACCCACCAACAGAATACCTAGTCACTTTGTAAGCTACTGAAAAAATAATCAGGTAATCACACATACACAATATTTTTTTACAAACAGCCATATCCCAGTGTCTGACCCACGGTTTAAACATATTGTTCACCTGTGTTCTTGGATGCTGTGTCACCTTCCATGGTGCCTGTGGGACCTGCAGTGGCTTGGCCATCAGGTCGCCCCAGTGACAGCGACAGAGAAAGGAAGCAGTTCTGAATGGTGTGGCTGGAAATCATCAAGAAGAGGATGCAAGTGAACACTGCTGCCATACAAAGCTTCCTGCGTGGTAGCATGGCGGGGCAGGACCACGGGGTGGTAGGGGCCTTGAGCACTTCAGGTCGGGCGATGCCGTGAATGGTAGACCTGAGATTTGGCTAAGTACAATGCCTGAGCATAGGTCTTGGCTGGAGTACAGAGATGCTGCTGTTTAAAACAGATGAAGGTTAGGACTTTACCCCAACATGAGAAAGCCCCGGAGACCCGCTCCCGGTGATAGGTCCTCTTCATCTGTCACCAGTCTTTATCCTCATGCCCTCTTTTCAATTGGAGAGCAGACAGCATGCGGCTTCAAGGTATTGGATCTCTTAGTGGTCTTTGGTAGGCAGTATGGAGGAAGTGACCCGATTTAGTTTTTTAGGCTTTTTGTCCAGCTGAATGGGGTCCAGTTATAGGCCAAACGCCCCTTGTTGTGGTACACTCTCAAATGCTGGTTTACAATCTGTGTGCAACTCCCTAAAGAGAGAGAGATAGAGAGGAAGAGTAGTGAAAATATAGATGTCAGAACAGGGAGGTAAAGGGGGGGGGGGGGGTAAATTAAATTACATTTTACTCTCTGCGCTATAGACTTCACACAAACCACCACCACATGCGCACAGCTGTTGTTGTACCTCAAGGCTCCCCCAGTCCCGCTGCCACATATTTCCAACTACCCACTGCAGACTGCACTAAATCACTATACAAAGGCGGGGTCTGTAGTATTATGCACCAAAACCCACATCAGTACAGCCAAGATCAGTCGCAGCTTTGAGAAGGACAGTAGGCCTGCAGGGGTTGTCCCTACTCCATGGAGAGAGAAATCCTACATTGAAACTAAATGGAAGTTGTTCTAAAATCCTTACAACAATGGGCAAACATGAACGGGAGAAGCAGTCCGAGCAGCAGCAATGGCAGCAAAGAGAGAGAACCAAACCAGGCAGAGCAAAGCCAAGCTGGACAACTGTTGTGTCGACTAAAGTACTAGGGACCACTCCCCCTTCCCTGCAGTTCTTACCCTGCCTTCTGCTTATTTTCCTCCTCCTCCTGGCATGAGTCAAACAGAGCCCCTTCAACACGTACAAACATACACACTCTAGTGATATTCGCTGAACTTCCCCCTCCTTTTTAGTGTAGCCGTGCAATCTAGTCGGTGCAGAACATCCTGCATCACAATAAGTGCCCTCTGCCTCTCTTAACAGTCTGGGGGTTGACCAGCAGCACACTATCGCTCTCTTCCTGTCTTTCTTTGCTTCTACGTTACTAATTTCCCTCTTTCAGTGTCCTCTTTACCTTATATAGTCTTATCTGATTATTTTCTGTGAAATGCTGTCTTTTGCACCTGATCATTTTTTAGGTGCAATGCTGTCTTTCTTTTACTTTCACATGCTGTCTAACTCTCTCGTTACAGAACCGGGCGGCTGCAGAACAGTATAATGACAGTTATCACTAAGAAATTTAGAAAGTACGGTATCAGTCTCGCTTGTAACATATAACGTGTGTGTGTGTGTGTTTGTTCGTGTGTGTGTGTGTGTGTGGTGAAAACAAAGGTCTAGCGTGAATAGTGGATGTTGATAGATGTTAAGAACAACTGCTGTGATATCTCAAATCTAGAAAGTTACAGGGGCAAATAAGAGGTTGGGGGGAAAACTAAACCAAAAAATTGTACAACCCTTCACTGAACCAAAAGGCTACATCTTCAGTAACTGAGATTACCTTCTTTTTCTATAACGTTTCAGAGTAGTCTAGATTTACTGTGCATACTTGTTGGGAATAAATGTACTTATTTAACATGATTTATTCAATACTAGTAAAAGGCTATTAGAGAACTTACTTGCATGTAATTTCAACTTGGCATGTTGTACACTTTATTTGCACAGAGAATGCTTTAAGTTTAAATAGATTTGCATTAGTCACGTTATTTGCATCAGTCAGTTAGGCTATCCATGTTCTGGTATATCAGCACTAGATCTTGTATACGCTGTAAAAATGGCACACTGGTCTAGTGTGGGAAAAAATAAGAAATACATTTATACAGTATATAGATGACAGACAAACAATATTATGGTCTAAATCAGAGGTTAGTTACCAATTAGTTGAAGATTCTATTAATTAATAATATGAATGTATTATTTATTCATCTGAATGGGGGTAATAGACTGAGACTAGCTTAATTTTCCAGCAGTACCCTGTATGAGGTTGAATATATTAAATTAAAACCAAAACAAACACAAAAAACATGATATTTGAGATTCAACCCAAACAAGAATAATATTTAACCACCATATCCTCCAATACAATTTAAAATTCTTCAACTGAAACAAAGTGCTCTATTTTCAAAACAATTTCAACTTTGTTCCACTTAACGGAGGCAAAGAAACTGAAAGTAAATTATTCAAGTTTTGTTTTAACTTTGAGCTATCAAGGTTGATTGGTGACTCGAAATTGTCCAAAGGTGTGAATGTGTGAATTATTGTATATTGTGTTAGCCCTGCGATGGACCGGCGATTTGTTTGCTATATTATTTAAGCTTTTAAACCTTGTACAGTGTCTTTGAGTGTTTTAAAAAAGGGCTTTATAAATATTATGTATTATTAATTATTATTAAGGGTTATAAAGTCCTGTGAGTTCTATGACTGCTGGATTTGTGCTTTAAAAGAGAAAAACGAGTTTCACATCTTCCACAAACCAAATGCTATCGCTTGCCTGCCAATAGTTGGCTTCCTGCTAGCTCGGTCACATTAAAAGTCAGTATCTATGCTAGCTTGTTAGCCTCAATTAGTCACTCTAGTCACTAAGTCATTAGAATGTTAGTATGACAAGACAAGTCAAGAAACAATGTACTGCAACATCCCATCACAGCCTTATTTCTAACACGTACACACAGAGATGAGCAGATGAGCACACTCACAGCTTGGTCAAATTTACAAGATAGCCACGTCCTCAAACAACAGGCCAGACATATCCCACATATGTAGCTGAAAACTATTGGAAAGCAAGCTTCTTTATTAGGCCTCCCTCAAAGGAAGAGTTATACACCAAATTTAGACCTACCTAAACTGAACCAAACCATCTTAATTAATATCAACATCTATGATTAAAAAACTCCTAAAGAACTAATGCCCCAATTTATCGCAAACAAACTTTTGTTTCCAGAAAAGAATTCTGAATGTCTGACTCAAAGATTCTTCAGAACTGCTGACTTTTCTATAACAAATTAGCCCAAAAATTACTCTTCTAAGTCTAGCTATTGCGGCTTTCACTTCAGCTCTTGCTGTGGGGGACACATTCTGAGATGGCTGGTTTTGAATACGGACAGTTTACGCTGTTAAGAGGAAAGAGATTGTTGATGTAAATCTTTAATGAAAATGATAAACATTATTAGAAATGATTATGATTTTAAGGAATCAATAGTAGCTGGTCTCAAATTTTTGTAACAGATGAGTCAACAATGGGTAGAACATGCCGTGCACAAAGGTACAGACAGATTGGGGTCCGGGTTAACCATAGAAGAAAAAAACACAAAATGTTCGCAGTGAAAATTTGAAAGATAATGAAAAAGCAAACTAAACTGTGCTGTTTTTAATAACAGAGTATGTGTTTAAAGTTCAATTTAATTCTTCAGCCTGAACAACGTTCAAGGTAGATGTTTGCATATTGACTTGCAAGCCTTGAATAAAGAAAAGGGTCTGATAAAATTATGCAACCATCAGTTTCCCCAGAGTACTGTCTGTTTGCACTCACATGACTCTAGCCTTGCGAGGGGACAGGGAGGCCTATCCGGTTTGAAGGGGTGTGGTAGGGGGGCACTAGAGGTCATGTTTCCGGAGCTGTCATAACACCAGGAGGAGGACCACACAACAACATGGGATGATGGGTGAAACTACCTTCCTCTCCCTCTCTCTGGAGACTCTCTATGCCCCTTCTCCACTGAACACTCTCCTTACTGTGCTCCATAACCCCCTTTCGAACACTTGTCCATGACCCCCACCCCCACCCCGTCACCCCGTCACCCCACCCCTTTCTCCTGCCCCCCAATCAGCTAACAGTGTCTGGAATGTTAAACAGCTGCTTAAGCTTCTCTGGTGACGCTGTACTTTCCAAAGAGTTTGTCAGATGGACAAAATAGGAGGAGAACAAATAAAGAAGGAAAACGGAAAGATGACTATAAACAGAAAAAGCATTCTACCAAACAAGAAAAAAGTATTTTACTGGAAATAGTAAATGGAAGTAAAGTGTGAGGCGTGAAGAGCTTCTGCTAGGAAAATGTGAACAGCAACACATTCTTTCACAGTACTTTTCTGAATTAAAAGGAAAACATCAGAATGTTTGCAAGGTTGATAGCTAACTGTTGCAACTTTTGTATACTGTTGTATATAGTCACACCAACACTAGTTAAGAACAGCAAGGCTAAATATGGTCAACCAATAACAATAAGAATAATATTTGACATTTGGTCATTTCTTTCTGGGTTCGGCTAAACATTCAAAAACTGTTCTGCGCACGCCTTTCAATGTTTGGCTGCTGAACTGTATTAGGCCCTTTAGAGGAAGTTTCACTTGACTTGAAATCAAAAGAATGACACCAAACAAATGTTATATTTGATGTATTAGCTACATGTCCCTTACGTAAACGGACCTTTACTTTCGAAGGAACTTGCCAATAATCAAAATTCTAAATACAATAAGTTAGTCTGGCTTTTTAAAGTGACAACAGAGGCAGCAACAAAACAGGGCTGGCCTATCTGTAAGCTACCACAAAACCTCTTTGCAGTTAGCATCTACCATATCTACTTACTGTAGGACTGCATGAGAATAGCAGTGGTGTAAAATACGTCAGAAGCAATTAAAGCTAAAAACCCACCAAGGCTAGAGAAAGCATGTATGATGTTTTAGGATATTATGTGCAAAAACAACTCAAAATCCAGGCAAGTTCAAACAAAGAGACACTCAACTTATGTTATTTTTGTTCCACAAGTTAGTCCAATAATAGATGTCAGCAATTGTAAAACATAAAAGGTTTGCGTGTCAGTGTTCGTCGAACTGCAGCTTAGTTACGAACATGTCAGGTTAATAATTGTATACTTTAGTTTTATATAAAAAGAGATGGTGGCCAATGTTTATAAATACATCTCAAATTTAAAGCATTGGTTTGGCTCCGTTAGTCCATTAGTAGAATAGCGTAATTATAGTTATAGCACAGCAGACAGATTTTAAGAAAATGCTTTTGATGACTACAAGTTTAAAACCTGACATAGACCAAACTATTAAATACGTCATATGGCAACGAAATTAAATGAGAACGACTTAGGCGATTTACGAGACGACAGGAAAGACAAAAGTTTTAAAACAGCATGTTCTTTTTCGGAACCCTTCTGAAAGTAAGCGCCACTTTGAGTCAAAAGTAAGAAGTCTTTGTTCTTGGACATCTACCAAAAAACGATTATTCGCGAAACAAGTCAACTGAATAAAGGCTGATCTAATGGATTCATTTGAACATGGTTTTGTTCAGTTTTCAAATGGGAATACCTACTGTTGAAAAAGAAATAAACAAAGAGCCAGATGATACATTGTAAACGTTACCAAATAACAGCGTTTTATGTTATTTAGAATAACAATAATCCGTCTTCTCAAATTGTGAAAGTGAACAAAGAAATTCGAAAGAAAGTTTACAAACTTACATGGTGAGAATTCAGACTTTGTGACGTGACAAGATGTTCTCTTTGTGCAGCGTGATCGAGAGGGCATGATGATGATGAGCTGCTTGCCCCTACCTCCCTAATGCAATAGCCCTCAAGTCTCTCTTGCACGCTCACGACCCACTTTCTCCTCAACAGATGTAGAACTTCAATGAGAAAATAAACAGACACATTCGTATCGCTAATATTTTTTAAATTGGCCAAATAAATGAACTGCCCATAATATAAATATAAGTTTGGGATTTTCTGAAAAGGCATTAAAATTATGCAATTATGTAGCAATAGGCTATTGATTAGTCGTAACTATAGCAAGAGAGGACAGAGACCACCATGGAGAATGTACAACTGGACACATTTAAGAATTGTTTGGCCCAGTAAAAATAACCAGGCAGAGACAATAACCAACAGGCACACAATATTGGTTCTTTCAGGTACTGTTCTGTGAAACTGACTGGTTCCCTTTCACATCAGGTTTTAGCAAACACATATATAAACTTTGGCCTCTGAGCAAATACTGGCTTCCACAGTAGGGATTATTTTAGATTCTAAGATCAAATAAGATAAATGTCACCAGAAATGTTTACAGGGAGTTCTGTGGCAAAGTTCAATACAGTACACAAACGTTTCACAAAATGATCAACTGTGTCAAACAAGTATCTTGTTAGAACAAAAAGACTCCTTAAAAAAATAGGACAACATTATGGGCAAAATACTTGGTGGTGTGTGTGTGTGTGTGTGTCATTGTGTGCGTGCGTGTGCGTGTACAGTACTGTACTGCACTGTGTCTGGCCATTTTTGTCTCCGTTCATAATAATCTGTTAGTCAACTTCTTTCTTTTCAACTTTTCACAAGTTACTTCATAGTCAATTCAGCATTAAGTTTAGTTTTGCTTGAGTGAATGTCAATACCTTTGCATATGCCACAAAACACAAAACACTCAAGAAATGTGTTATTTCCTCACAGGCAGAGAGATCTACACTTCAAGTGGGAGGTACAATAGCCATTTTACTGATTCATATTGATGGATTTACTCTAAACATTTTAGTGGCCGGCTGTTGACCTATAGGACAACTTTGAGAAATTGTAAAGATAGATCGATTGAGAGAGACGGTTAGACTATTAGACGTATAACAGATTGTCTGAAACACAAAGGAGCCAGTAGTGGCAAAACAAGTAACGGGTTAGTGGAACAGTGTATGTGTGAATGAGATGTGAACTACCTTGTTTGAGCTGTTGTTCAGACTCCTTCCAACACTCTCCCCAGACTAGCTGTGCCTGGCTGCTCTCTCAGTCGCGTTCGGTGTTAGAAGCTCAGTGTAATCTGAACAAGATGGTTTAGATCATGACGTCACTAGAGAGGAAACGTCAACCGAGCTGAGAGGTTTTCTTCAATTTAAGAAGAGCATAGAGTTCAAGTATGTCCTCCCAATGTTTTCCCTTCCTCTCTGCCTGTCTCTCTTTTTCTGTGTTTAGTTAGTTTGAGGGTAGTCCCTATTTCAATGTTATCTCTCTTTCACCTTCTATATTATATTAAAAATGTAAACTTAAAAGTTCACTTTGACAAACATGGTAACTGTACTTTTACGATGCAACCTTTCTATAGATCCAATTATATTATGTAGTAGTACAATATCTATTTAAAACAGCCATCAAATTATTTCCCCCTATTGGTCTAACGCATAGCATCACAAAGTTAATAGGAATTCAATTTTGTTCAAATATCTTTGTTATATGGTTTAGAAAAACAGTGTTGGTTAAATTTTATTCTCTGTTTGAATTATTGTTTCCCTGTTGTCTTCCCCTAGTGAGTTTTTGCACCCCCATTTTTCAGATATTTGTACTTTTAATAATAATAAAAAATAATATTAATAATAATATTATTAATAATAATAATACAATAAGTATCTATCGATCTATCTATCTATATATATATACATGTGTGTGTGTGTGTGTGTGTGTTTGACCTTCTCCTTATACTTTAGTCAGGTAGTCTTGTTAGTGCTCTCTTTGACTGTGTAAACATTGTTCCTGAGTTATATCCAACCTCTTGTCCACACCATTATAATATTTTACACCGTACACATGTAAATGGTATAGTTGATGGAATGATTTTATTGTGAACAGGGTCACAAATCTACAAACACAGGAGATGATGTTATCAAAACATCTACTCTGAGACATGTAGAAAATGATGAATGGTATATAGAGTGGAAATACAAATAATCAACAACTTCTCAGTTGTATCTTTGAGCAAAAGTTAGAGATAGACTGGTGCAGAGAGAGAGGACAGTGCATAAACATCTGTACATTTTGTTATGTTTACAAACTTATTCCAAAATTTAATAAATAAATTTTCTCCCTCAAATTTGACACCCAATACAATAATACAATAATCACCCATACATAATGACAACTTGACTTCTTTTCTATTTTTTCTTGGTGCAAATTTATGACAAAATAAATAACTAAGATCCGATGTACATAAGTATTCGCAGCCTTTGCTCAATACTATGTTGATGCACCTTCGGCAGCAATAACAGTCCAAAGGCTTTATAAATATGACGTCACATGCTTGACATGCCTATCTTTGGGCAATTTCACCCATTCCTCTTTGCAACACCTCTGAAGCTCCATCAGGTTGGATGGGAAGCGTCGGTGCACAGCCATTTTCAAATCTCAAGTCTGGGCTCTGGGTTGGCTACTCACCGACATTCACAAAGTTGTCCTGAAGTCACTTCTTTGATATCTTGGCTATATGCTTATGGTCGTGTTCCTGCTGAAAGATCAACCGTTGCCCCAGTCTGAAGTCAGCGCTCTGGAGAAGGATTTCATCCTGGATGTCTCTGTACATTGCTGCAGTCATCTTTCCCTCTATTCTGACCATAAGCCTGGTGATAAGTGGTGGCTGGGTTCCTCCAAACATGTTGCCTGGCATTCACGCCAAATAAATCAATATTTGTCTCATCAGACCAGAAAATGTTGTTTCTCATGGTCTGAGAAACCTTCAGGTACACTTTGGAAAACTCTAGATGGGCTGCCATGTGCCTTTTTAAAAGGAGAGGCCTCTGTCTGACCACAATACCATACAGGCCTGATGGGTGGATTGCTGCAGAGACGTTGTCCTTCTGGAAGGTTCCCTCTCCACAGAGGAAAACACTAGTGCTCTGACAGAGTGACCATCGGGTTCTTAGTCACCTCCCTGACTAAGGCCCTCCCCAGATTTGTGCCTCGAGACAATCCTGTCTCAGACGTCTACAGACAATTTATTTGACTTTGTGCTTGGTTTGTGTTCTGACATGCACTGTTAACTGTGGGACCTTATATAGACAGGTGTGTGCATTTCCAAAGCATGTCCAATCAACTGAATTTACCACAGGTGGATCCAATTAAGCTGTTGAAACATCTCAAGGATCGACAGTGGAAACAGGAAGCACAGAAGCTCAATTTTGAAAAAAATTATTTCAGGTTTTATAGACATTTATTAAATAATACATTTATTTAAGGAGCAGTATGGTGGCGCAGTGGTTAGCACTGTTGCCTCACAGTAAGAAGGTCCTGGGTTCGATCCCGACCTGAGGGCCTTTCTGTGTGGAGTTTGCATGTTCTCCCTGTGTCAGCGTGGGTTTCCTCCGGTTTCCTCTCACAATCCAAAAACATGTAGGTTCATTGGTGACTTTAAATTGTCCATATGTGTGTGTGTGTGTGAGTTGTTGTATGTCTATGTGCTAGCTCTGCAATGGACTGGCGATCTGTCCAGGGTGTACCCCGCCTCTCGCCCGGAGTCGGCTGGGATAGGCTCCAGCCCCCCCGCGACCCTGCATAGGATAAGCGGTTCTGATAATGGATGCATGGATGGATATTTCTTTAAGCATATTGAAGGATTTATTTATTGACAGATTCATTGAAGGATTTATTTACTGAAGGACTTCATGCTCGTACGTGCAAATTAGGGGTTGGTTTTAAAGTGCCAAGCTGGTCTGATAGGACAGCAGTAGGCTATAGAATTTTTATCAGAGCAAAGAAAATATGGATAAGGCCGGGCATATTTGATTGACAGTGTACTTAGTTATGTACTTAGATGACTAGACGATGTTGATGGAGTTGTAGAAATTACCCTGATCCTTTTGTGTGGGAAGGGTGAGTGGCGGAACCTACAGACGATTTTATATCGATGACGATTGAGCTACAATATTCTCCTTGATTTGTTGGTAACTATACAAACCATTCAAATTAGATTGTACCAATTTATTCAACTGAAATGCCTGAAAAGTTGATTGAAAAACTATTTATGACAGGCTTTGAAGGAGTTAACGTTCTTTTTAAATGAGTATTTATTCAGATATGAATGCCTGACTGCATTAATCAGGTTGCTATCTAGTCATCAAAACAACCTTGAACAAGCGAAACTGTTGAACGTTAATACGAACATATCAATAACTGATTTCAATCACAAATTAGGTAACCGATCGGGGTTGTGACGTGTTGGAACGATTAAGTTTGCAATTCCAAGTGTAAAAGTTTCTATATACCCAATCGAAGACTGCCAGTATCCTCATATTTATTTGATAAGTAGGTGACAATGAACCCTGCCTATAGCATATTTTATGGTACCCGTTTGCAGCGGAAACAAAAAGCCGGGTACAAGCCCATTGTGATTAGCAACAGTCTATATGACTGAGTCTGCAATACAGACAGAACCGTCCTAATTTGATGTTGAAGCATAAAATCCCTCAGTAAATGTGCCAAGAAATAAAGCCTTTAATATATGCTTTAATAAATACATTCTTCAATAATTGTCAATAGATTATAAAATTAAAACATACAATAAATGATTTAATACACTACTGATATTGTTTCACACACTACTGATATATATATATTTTTTTTTACCCACCATCTCAGATCTGAAATGTGCAATTGGACAAACCTCGACTTCTTGCGTGTCTTTGGAGTGCTGGGTGCACATTGATCTTCTCAGTGGAGGGTCAGTCTGGCAACACATTTCCCTGAAGGGCCTCTCCTTATCTTTTTCTTGGGCCCACACACACACACACACAACCAGCTTTTGACTTGATAAACACTACTAATTACCCTGCATGTTGTCAAAGATGGGAAGGAACAATGAGTTTATATTGCTAATAAATGAATTTAAGGTTTCCACACCAGACTTAAACATCATATTCAAATACTGTTCAAAAACTTTCAAGACTCACATTCTAAAACCCAACATGGCTAAGTTTAAGATATGCATTAATGTTAATTACTGTTGCAACACTGAGCATTTTTTTTATTTGAACTAGCAGGCTTTAAATAAGTTCACAATGTGGGAAGACTTCCCAATTGTGCTGTGTAAATAAAACATTCATAACGAAAATCTTAATTTTCTTAATTTGTATTCTTGCACAATATGTATAAATGCAAGCACGTGTAATGTCCCAAATATATTAATGTCTATTTTCAAAAACTTTGACGGCGTTCTTTTTTTTCTTTTGAATTAACACATTTCAAGGAGCTGTAGGAACACTGTTAATGTAAAAATATCACCGGTAGAATTGTCGATTGCAGGTGGGTTCCATATTTGAGCAGAGGTTTGGAGGCCTACTCTTGTTAAAAAAAAAACTTATTTCTGATGCCATCCTGAGAAATTTGTAGTGCACAACCACTGAAAATTATCATTATGGATGGCTACTGTAGGATTCCCTAAATGAACTTTACCCACTTCTCACTGAGTTTAACTTTTGGGAATTTATGGACAGACTTGTAACTAACCATTCAGCAAGTAAAGAAAAATGTATTATGGTCAGTTTTGCTCGTCATTTTGAGTTTAGATGAGTGACACTCGACTGTTGCTCTCTCTCGCCTCAGATTACTGTAACAACTATAGAAAATGCTTAATGTAGAACTGATTGGCACCCTATTTTCTTTGTCTCACATAGCTGAAATCCATAACAGCTTATAAATTAGGGAAGACGAGTTGTCAGAGGTAAAAGAGAGAAAATGCACAAGGCACATATTTAACTTTTGCATGCTGTTGTTACAATCCATGTAAGGTATAAAGCAATGCTATGCAAATAAATATTAAGTAGACTACATTAGTAACGTTAGGTTGTTTCTTAGACTAAGCCTTGTGCTTTTGTGTACGTTCTGTTGTATTGTTTTGTGCAGAGCTGTGTTGCGCATGTTTATGTTGTTTTGTGCTTTGTCTTTCTGTATAGTAGTGCTGTGAGCACTAGGGCAGCCATGTCTGTTAGCTGGCAATGCCTGGTTACATAACACACTCCTCTGACTTGTACCTCTCGCTCCAGACAGCACATGGTTTACCTAATCTCTTCCACTCTTTGGACCTTTTCCAAAGTCTGTTTTTGATGCCGACTCTCGAAACAGCACTCTCAACACTTAAAAAAAACCTTTGTGTTGCCTTAAACACCTGCTCAAACTAATGTCTACATTTAATATTGTCATATAGACATTATAAATCACAGGTCATGTGGTATTGAGCGTTAATAAAATCCTACATTGTTAATTTAATTGTAAAGTGTTGTATATTTACAATGACTGTTGCATAGACCAAGTAATTCTTTACAGCATGAATGAAAAATTAAAAGATATTCCCCACAAAAACCATTCTGCCAAGGAAACTTTAGGATAATCAAAATATTTATATTAGCACTCTTAACGAAAGTTGCTGGTATGAAACCATGGTAACAACATTAGATGTCACAACAGTTTCTGCTTATGCCAGATAGAAGAAACTTCATCCCAAAGCTTGCTGCAATTCATTCCATAAACACTGATAGAAGATTCTTCACATCCAGACTTGCGATTTGAAAAAATCCCAGTCTGTGATCTCCCTCCCTCTAGCACAATGGAATCCCCATTGTTGTGACTATTGCATTAATTTGTAACTACTTTGTAACACATTACTTTAATTTCACTACTATTTACGGTAACTATCAAAGTTATTTATCACTTATTCATGTATTTGTCATTATTCACATTTGATTAAATAAATGACAGTTACTGAAAATGTAAATGTTTTTTTTTTATGTTGGTTGTCGTGGTATGACCCAAATACAGACACTAAACATAACAAAACTAGAAAAACAATCCCAAGAAGGAATAGGGGAGGACGGTTGACACAAAACTTGTTCCAGCAGGAGACAGAATCTTTACTAGGAAAACACGGCAAAGCAGCACGATAAAACAGCAAACAATGATAGCACAAAGATCACAGGATAACAGGAATTAAAAAACAAACCAATACACCAAACATAGACTTAACAAGGTAACAGGGAGCAGATGCAATATGTAATGCAATGACAGTTAATAGTTAGTTATTTTTCAAATTTTACAGATGACAAATGTGTATTTAATTTTACCTCCTTGTCACTCTTTACTTTTTATGCTCAAACGTGACTCTTTCCTGCTTGTATTTTTGCTTACAGATTGAGAGCTCACCCTCATATATAGCCCCCTTCTTATGCCCCCTAATTGTTATTTATTTGGCGTTAGGAAGAAGGTGAAAGCAAACACACGCTATTCATGATTTGCTAATGTTATTTAAATTTGTATTGTTTCCTAAGTATGTATCATAAAGAGGTAAATACCTTCTAAGGGGTGTCTCTCGCATTCTAAATTCCTAAATGTTTCTACGACCTCAGTGGGTATACTTGAAATTGGTAGCTTGGTTAACTTGGCATACTACCAAGCTAAAGTCACAGCAGTGACACCAGCTTGTACAAAACCTACTGGTTTTTCAGGCAGTTAACCGCTGGAGCGAGGAATCCATTGCCACCCTCCAAGACTGTTTTGAAACCACATACTGGCAGATGTTCTGTGTTGCAGCTGATGGGTACATTGATGAATACACAGACTCTGTCTCAGCCTACCTCTCCAAGTGCATCGATAATGTCATTCTGAAAGTCATTGTCAGGACCTTCCCCAATCAGAAGTCCTGGGTCAATGATGTCCATACTAAGCTCAGAGCACGGTCCTCTGCCCATAGCTCTGGAGACCTGGAGGCCTTGAGGAAGACTAGATATGACCTATGGATGCCATCAGATATGGCAAAATGGCCTACAGGGACATTACCACAGTTCGGGCCCAAGACGCATGTGGTGTGGACTGCGTTCCATCACAGACTACAAAGGGAGAAATAGCAGTGATGCCCAGCCCACCGCCTCTTTTCCGGACGAGCTCAACACCGTCTACGCACGGTTTGAGGTGAGCAACGCCATCCCTGCTGTTAGGCTAGATGAGGACCAAGACGACTGCACTCTGTCCTTATCTCTGGCTGACGTGAGGAGAGCTTTTAAAAGAATAAACCCTTGGAAGTCACCGGGGCCAGTGAATTCCTGTTATTCATAAAATAGCCTTGTTTCTTTCCTTTTCCTGTTCCTGTTTCCTATCTTAGACTAACAACTCAAACCGCTCATCTGAGAGCAAATTAGAGCTTCAATCAATTTCCACTAGCCAAGTGGCAACATTATCATATTGTTTTTGTTGTGCATTTTCTGCATTTTGCTGCATTATATAGTAGATATTCTTTAGGCTTTTTTGGTGATAGGAAACCTTAATTTATATGTAATCTGAATGAAAAAACTAGGATCCCATAAAACCACGTTTGGACTTGTTTTTAGACAGAGCCCCCTTCATCAATAGCCAACATCAGCCACCCATGATTTCTTACCAATAGTGGGTAGGCTGTAGCACTGAGTGACTAGACCATTGGGTGTAAAAAGGTGTGACAGCCCAACCTAAAACAATTCTATAAGTAAGGCATTATTTAGTGTACCTTAAGTACTTGACATCCTCCTCCTTAATTTAGCCATGATTCCTACTTTTCCTTTCTCCTATGGACCCAAGGCAAAAACATGTTCCATACCGATCCATATTTCCTATGCTTTCAGGCACTCTCTATAAATCTCACAGGGATACTTACTACCTGAAAATAAGGAATGTTTTTCTACACTGTTCCTGCAGGCTTGATAAATTACACTCTGCAAGAAAGTAGATACATCCTGCAGTTCAGATGCATAGCTATCCCTGGCACTTTCTTCTGTATTAGTATAGACCTCCAACACCCACAGCCCTGTACATCCATCCATTCATCCATTATCAGAACAGCTTATCCTATACAGGGTCACGGGGGGCTAGAACCAATTCCAGCTGCCTTCGGGCGAGAGGTGGGGTACACCCTGGACAGATCGCCAATCCATCGCAGGGCTAACACATAGACATATAGCCACTCACACACACATTCACACCTATGGACAATTTACTGCCACCAATTAACCTGCATGTTTTTGGACTGTGGGAGGAAACCGGAGTACCCGGAGGAAACCCATGCTAACACGGGGAGAACATGCAAACTCCACACAGAAAGGCCCTCAGGCGGGTATCGAACCCAGGACCTTCTTACTGTGAGGCAACAGCACTAATCACTGCGCCACCGTGCTGCCCTAGATAGAATTCAGCTATCTTTAAAAAATGAATATTAAAGCCCTTGGAAATTTCTTCTGTTCTTACATTTTTTACAACATACCATGAGTGATCCCAACAAGAATCCATTACAGTGTGTTGTGTGCTGACCTTGTCCCTTCTTGCCAGGTTTGACCTTAAAGATGGGGGCAGACAGGGATTTCCCGGACAAAAACTCAGACGGCTAGACGTCTGGCATAGTTGTGAGGAACAGCTAGCAACCTGCATTTCCTATCTAGTCTACTGAGACCTGTGATGCGTTTCAATAGAAGTTCCACTTTCCCACATTCACTTCACCTCGGCCCTTAGTATGAAGTAACAGCAAACGTTCTACCCAGGCCTCTTAGAGAACAGAGGAAAAGTGGTCCATGGTTTAAATGGAACAAACCTGCCTTGTACACAACCGCAAACAGTCATTGATGAACCAGCCAGTTGTAGGCTTGGAGCTATAGTGCGTCTTACAAATCATCCGAGATACCTGCGTACTTGTTTAAATGAGGCATGTTAAATCATCTGTGTCCGTTTCTAATCAATTAGAATGATTGTTTTTCTGTTTGTGATATGTAACCATTTTATACTAACTTTTATTGCTAGATTTACGATACCTTCCTCTATCTATTAATATTCCACTTCATTGGTGATAAACTGGAATTTTACGTGTATTACTGCCACCTAACCATTGATGTATTCTTTTGAAGCCAACACACAACAATGCATTGTGGGTGATACACACCTCTGGAGTAACCATTGTTGTTCACTCGATCCCTCAACCCTCTCTGAAGTATACAAGGGCAGATTTGTTCCATTTAAATCCCCAGACCACTTTCCATCTGTTCTCCAAGTTACGTCTTAAAAGGGCTGCGGGTAAGTGAATGAGGGGAAGTGGAACTATTTCGGACCTCTATAGCCTACTTGGCAAAGCCAGTCGAAATTAAACAAGCGGGATAGCCTAGCCTTGGCTACTTAATATTAGAGCAAAGAAAGTGGACGCAAAATACCCGAACTTCAAGATAATTATAATAGTTCAAATTGAATTGAAAACACAAGTAAAATACAATTATTTGAACTAATAATAATAATTATTATTATTTGAATAGTAATAGAAGTACTTACTGATTTCCATACTTTGGAAAGAGGTCGAGTGTTTGCAGTTACATGTACACGAGACATTGGTCTGGGTTTGCGTAGTACCGTTTGTCAGACCCATTAAGTTGAACATCTATATCTGCAGGAAAATTAGGAGAGAAAAACTGCTCGGATCCTAAACAAATCCCAAACGCCGTCCAATAAACTTTTCTCTTTCTGCTTTTCTTGTGTAAACCAAGGTGAGCAGAAAAAATAACACGAAACCGTCTACTTTAGATTAGTTATTTTCCTTTGCTCGGTCCAGGGGTTTACGTTACCGTTGACCACCCCCCAACCCCGGGCCGCAGGCCGCCCTTGTTGCGTACTCCAGTTTCTCCAATAATCAGGATCTGACGGTTTGCTTTACCTTGTGACCGTCTGTCTGACGGACATCTGGTGGGAACTAAACTCGGCTCATTCAAGTCCAAGTCGGATCAGCGGCTCACCCCTGGGCGGGGCTATACACAGACAGCATACGTCAGTTCCAGACATGTATTTGTCCGAGAGAGAGAAGATTGATAGGCCACTTACGCTGTCCAATAATATATGATATTATTACAAAGTCTAATTTACAACAAGACCCTTAAAGAACGGAATTTAATATAACATATCATCGTTGAACTGCTACAGTTTAATTGCTACAGTTTAATTACTTGAGGTTGGGTTGTACTCATCTGTTCCATAGCCTACAGCATACAACAGAATAACATTTTATTAATTACAGTCATTACAATTAGGCAACAGAACAGAGGTGTTTTTGTCTTGTGTGGGCATTTGGGGGGCATTAAAGCTTGTTAGTCTGTCCAAATGGTCGCTTGGAGGACGGGCTGTCGAATTTGAACACGGACACGCTAGGGCGGCAGATGGTGTGTGTATTTTGTGGAGGAAGGAAGGTTGCTGCGCAGCGGCCTCGACTCCGAGACAGTCCTACTTTGCTCGGTGTTTTGTGCTCGGCTCGACGGTGGGTGACTGTTATCGATGGACCACGGTTTCAGGTGTACCTACGCAGGCTAAATAAAAACGAATCATGGTAATCTTCTGTAAAATGTGCTAGCTACAGTTCTTGACGTTCTCTACACCAAGTGTATATCTCATGTGTGAAGTAGTGTTGTGAGTCGACTCTGATATGTGTCGCGTCACTTCAAATCAATATGTTGACTACGCGGGAGCAAGTGGAAGGTGGTAATTTATTTACAAACTGCAACGATAGGGTACTCCATAGGTCAATGGTCAACACTCAATATTGCCCTCCCACGGCAATTCTCATATCTCTGCTATAATACTAATACAATACGAGAACAAGGTGAAAACTTGATTTGATTTCTACTTGTTAAATCAACAGTTCTTGAATACCGTCCTAACATTCTAGAATAGTAACAGGTATGAAGTGCAAATAATTGTAAAAAAATACAATACAAATATCAAAAATACAACACATCTAGAAACCATTTACCTGCAACAACAAGATACAACATGTAGATTGGTCAATGGTCAACATTTAATATAGCCCTCCTAAAGAAAATGTCTCATTAGCCAACTAGGCAAAAAACCCTTGTGGAATCTGACAGTGTTGCTTCTGAAGTT
>JAVQJS010068297.1:0-16138 GCA_036024795.1 Galaxias rostratus | reverse complement strand
CCTGTGATGGACCGGCGACTTGTTTTGCTTTATTTTTGTTTACTTTGTACAGCGTCTTTGAGTGTTTTGAAAAGCGCTTTATAAATATAATGTATTATTATTATTATTATTATTATTATTATTAAAAACCCAGGATTTAAAATGATATCTCCAAAATAAAGAACTGAAATTCAAGCTAAACATTTGAATGTTACATACCAAAAAACAATAGCAATTCGAAGTAAACAGTATGAAAAATAGCTGATAAACTGTGACTTACCCAGCATCCTCAGACGTCCAATTTTATCCATCAGCAGGGCTGAAACAATGTTCCCTGGCAATACTGCTAATGTGCCCAGAAAGCTAACAAAGTATATCATGTAGGCATTGTTTTCATCACTGAAGTCTAGCATACAGCCCTCTTTGTTGTGGAGAAAGGTGCTGTTAACCATTTTGCTGTTAATCAACCTGTACTTAAATAAATCTGTAATGGAGGAAAAGAGAAGAAAAGTTAATATCAAGATACTGAAGAGAATTTCCTCTTTTAAAGTTGCTGCTTTGAGGCAGTTGGTTTTAAGAGGTTTTACCTGTGTTGTAAAAAAGGGTTGAGACGAAAGTACAATTTCTGAAAAAACTGTTGCTAGAGGTTATGTCTTCAAAGTAGCATTCCTCAAACATAGAGTCTTCAAACACCATCGATTTCATCTTGAGGTTCAAGAATCTTGGAAAAGAGTTAAAACAAGTGTTTTAATAAAACAAACACCAAATTTAAACACAAAAAAGCCATTTGAAATGTATGTAGTTACTTCTCCTATACATGGGTTGTCCATTAAAATTACTACAATAAGTAGGGAGGTATATATAGGCAACACTGTATCATGTATTTTCTTTGCTATTTTTCAAAGCAATTAGTCAATTACAATAAAACAAAAATAATAATAATATAATAATAACAATAATAATACGGACTTGTCATTAAAGTATTGCCCTTGGCGATGCACTTGATTCTCCAATGTAAAGTTAAACGTGACATGCTCCACTCTCTCTTTGCTGAAGTATTTGGTGCGTGAAGCATACTCCTGTTTCTGGATGTACTTGATCATATCTGGAAACCACACGGTCAGCCCATAGTAGCTGCGAGAGAAAAAGTTGAAAGAGGGGGGAGAGGTGGTAGTGTAGTATATACTGTTTCATATCATGAATTGGAATTAAAATCTTTCAAAGCAAACAAGGCTCCATGGTCTGGCAAAAATGATAAATTACTGTATATTTTAGGATTATTAATTGTCTTGTTTAGTCTTGTTCTGTATTTTCTTTTTGTATATTTTAGTTAGCCTACCTAAAGGACATGGTAAACCAAACAGCCATCATCATGAAAGTGGTTCGTTTGTATTCTTGATTGAAGCAAGCGAGAAAGTTGCTCCGCACCTATCAAATCAAATCAAATCAAGTATATTTGTAAAGAACATTACATACATAGAGGCAATCAATGTTCTTTTCAAAAGGAAAACAGAAACATTGAAAGTAGAGACAAAAGGCTATGAAAATAAATAAGTAATAGGAGAATCCAACCCTCCATTCATTCATTATCCGCCGCTTATCCGAAGCCGGGTCGATACGACCACAAAGTTGATCACTGATCTGTGGCCTAGGGTGCTCTGGAACCAGGTACACTCATGAACATCCCTATGCTCTAACATGGTGTTTGTTATGGACAATCCATGTCTAGCACAGAAGTCCAGCAACAACGCACAACCCCGGTTCAAATCGGGCAGGCCATTCCTCCCAATCACACCTATCCAGGTTTCTCCATCGATCACCCACATGGGCATTGAAGTCGCCCAGCAGAACTATAGAATCACTGGATGCAACCCTTTCCAAGACCCCACCCAGTGACTCCAAGAAGGCCGGATACCCCAAACTGCCATTTGGTGCATAAGCACAAACAACAGCCGGAGCCTTCTCCCCAGCGACTCGCAGTCACAAAGAGGCGACCCACTCATTCACCGGAAAAAACTCCAATACAGCAGTGCCCAGCCGGGGACTCGTAAGAATCTCCACACCTGCCCGGCGCCTCTCACCCTGGGCGACTCCGGAAAAGTAAAGAGTCCAGCCCCTCTCCAGGACTTGGGTTCCAGAACCAGAGAAATGCGTTGAGGTGAGCCTATGTCTAGTTGGTATTTCTATGCCTCCCGAACTAAATCTGGCTCCTTTCCAACCAGGGAGGTTACATTTCACGTCCCTAGGATCCGTCTACGTTGCCAGGGGTCAGCACGACTAGGTCCCCACTTATGCCTGCCACCAGATTGGCATTGCACCCGACCCCGATGTCTATCCCTGCAGGTGGTGGGCCCACAGGGCGGCGGCTCCATATTTTTTCTATGGGCTATGCCCGACCAGTCCCCATGGATCAAGACCCGGCCACCAGACGCTTGCCTACGAGCATCTACCCCGGGTCTGGCTCCAGGGGATAGCGGTTTCCCTCTTCCGGGTGAGGTCCCACAGTTCCTTTGGTGCCACTTCATTGGGTGTTTTCTGAATCGCGCTTAGTCTGGACCCTCAACTGGGACCAATTTGCCACCTATCTGGGGCTACTGCCTCCAACAATACAGCTCCCAGGATTACAGGGACACTGAACCCCTCCACCATGTTAAGGTTGTGATTCTTGGGGGGGAATTGGAAAATAAGAATGAATTAACGGTTTGTCCAAATACTTTACAGAACAGATACATTTTTTATCTGGATTTAAAAGAAGTCAGGTTTGGAATGACTCAGATCTTCTGTAAATTTCTTTAGCTGAACATGGTTCACCTTTTTGGTTTTAACTCTGGGGGCAGTTAGCAAACCTGTACATCCTGAGGGCTCTTGAGGGTTCATACTGTATTAGCCTGTTGGTGAAGTACTTTGGTGCCAAATTATTTAGCGACTTGTAGGTGAGCAACAGATTTGTTAATTAAATTATTTGACACAGAGAGCCTGTTAATAAGAGTGTTATAATTTATTTATTAACACGGTACTATGTTTACTGACACTTATTTCAAGGACCTTAATTGAATGTGTTACCCAGGGGGGAGACAATTACAGATTCAATATGAAACTGCCTTTCTTTTCCAAGAGGCTCAAAATTGTAATTCTGTCCTAGTGCATTCCCTATCTAAAACAACTTTTACAGATACATTTAAGTCTAGTTTTGAGGGGTGCATTTTACAGAATCAGCGTTATTAAAATAGTCCCTGGTCCTTAAAAAAGGACCTGGTCCTCACTGCTGACTTTGGAGATTATGCCATTTTGGTACTTCTTGACAGCAGTGCTTGTATTTAACACTGTGGACTGTACTTGTCAACTTCCATGAGCATGGGCTTGGTGTAAAAGGCACTGCCCTGGATGGGTTGACCTAATGTCTTAATAAGAAAACGTTATCAGCCAACATAAGCAATTATTCCTCCCTCGCCAACCCACCAATCATGTGGGGTCCCACAAGGTTCCATTGTTGCCCCGTCTTGTTTGTTTATTTAGGGTAAGGTACATGAAAAACACAAGATCTATTACTTTTACATGAATGACACTCAACTCTATCTTCCTCTGAATCCTACTTTGTAGTTCAATTTAAATTGTCTCATGGAATGCCTTGAGGACATTACATGATGGATGGCTCTATTTCCTCCAGTTGAACAAAAACAAATTGGGACCTGTAATCCCATAATACATATATATAACTGACAGTTTCAATTATTTTACCACCTAACTAAAACTGCACTCCAGGAACCTAGGACTGACTTTTTTGACTGCTTTAAAAATGTGACAAGCAGACAGATGCAGGAGTCAAATTCAGTTTCTTTCACTTATCAAAAGTAAAAAATGATAACCCTTGGAAAAAGTTACCTATGCTCAAATATGTCCCTGTCTTGACGACAGCAACCAGTAGTGGTATGCCGCTAAAGAATGACTTATGCCGCTGAACCACAGTGGCCACTCTTTTATTTAACTTTTTTACGTCACTCGTGTACAAAATACTCAAATAAGCAAAAAGCTAATTAAAAGAACCAAGGTGTTTTTCAATGCAGTTGAGTAAAAGTGGCCAAATTGTTCTACATTTAATAGATAATTTAAAATCTTCAAAAACACTCCAAGTAAAGTACAGAAGTGAGTATTTGTAATATTATAGTATATTATAGGCAGGTTTGTGTCCTTCCAAATCATGTCCAATCAATTTAATTTACTACAGGTAGACATCTCAATGATCAACAGTGGAAACAGGATGCACCTGAGCACAATTTTCAGCTTCATAACAAAGGCTGTGAATATTTAAATGTTAGTACAAATTAGTACATGTGATTTCTTGTCAACATGCTAGTACATGTTATTTCATTTGTACAAATTAGAAAAGATCAAAAAACACTTTTTCATGTTGTCATTATGGTGTATTGTGTGCAGTATTTTGAGCATTTTTTGATACATTTTGGAATAAGGCTATAACATAATAAAATGGAGAAAAAGTGCTGTGAATACTTTACACTTGTAGTCGGTGTGTGTGCAAGTCTGGCGCAAATTGGCTAATGAAAATGATTAAGATTGTTGTGTTTGATAGCTGTTGGTCCATTCATTGTTTGTTCTGTGTAATTAAATGCCGACCGATTTGTACAATGCTCTTTGAGTCTCAAGATAGCACTTAATGCTAAATAAAACTATTCATCATCATTATTAGATATGACATAAACATGTTTATGACTTTTCCGCATAGTCCATCCCACTTTTCCAATCTTTCTTGAACTATTCAGTGTTCAACAACATCAAAGGTAGCGCTAAGATCCAATAACATCAGGGTCGGTGTTTATTCGGTTGTATTCAAAACCATAATAATAACTGATTATGTGCTATGAAGTGGTAGAGATCCTAATTAGAAGGTGTTGTAGCACCGAGTGGTGACTAAGAAATCGTTTAGTTTAGAAGTTGTGCACAAGGTATAAGACACATATTTTTTCTATTTTGAAAGCTTGACTCTGAACACCAAACTTGTTAATAAAACTACCCCTACAGTTGCTTAGACTTACGTGGTCTACACTGCATTATCCACTATGCATAATCTTAAACAGTGTGAGACACATTATCATGCCCATTTCTTCAATTAGCTGATTGGGATTGGATGTCTGCCAAATATATCGACCACTGATTAAACGAGCCCGACTAAAAGTATTGTCTTTAGTGAACCTTGCAAAGACACTTTCACTTGTGGTTTGCTGAGAGTATGCTCTAAAGTGCCCAAAGAGTTATATAACTAGTAAACTAGTTATGTACCTCATGAACCATGTACCTAAAGTGTACTACGCTTACAATACAAATATACCTGAATGTATACTTTCATAAACCACAAGGTTGGTCAAATCCCAAGTCCTGAGAAGTATTAACACAAGAAACATAATGTATACTTGTGGAAATATACTTGAACTAAGTGTACATAATCAAATTAACTCCAAGTACACTTCTTTAATACCGATTGCACATGGTGGTAAATGCCATAGATAAAACCTTCTTATAATAGTTTGGTTCCAGACTGATTTGTTTCACGCCTGGAGGCGTACCGGACTTCACCACTAGACGGCAACATGGACTCGTCCCCTTATGCTTATTGTGTACACCTGGGTTATTTATTATTGTCTGCACCTGTTTGTCCTGTTTATTATATGGGCTCATTGTCCTGTCACAGGATTATTCCATTTGTTGTGCTTCTCTGTGATATTCCTAGTAAAACAGATTATTTACCCATATTCCTGCTTTCATGTTTTTGTTGTCTTTCACTCTGTTCTGGTCTCTTTCATGACAGTTTGAGTAGACCCCATCCACTATGAAAATATGTTTACATCCCCATGCCAGAACCGATTTATCTAACTTTTGATGGAAAAAAATTCTTAACATGATCCTCACCTGTTGGGCTAGGCTTGCGATTTTAATCTTGTAGCGAAGCCAAACAGGTGTGTCTGTACCAATGTCCACCAACTCCTCCATCTGCTTCACAGTCTTGATGATGGTGATCTGTGTTAAAGATGTTCAACACAACATGACATGTATTAGCATGCCGTGTATCCCCAACGTATTTTGACAACAAATGACTGTCAAAGTGTAAGATGTCACCTATTTGCATTCATATCGGGAATGTTTTGCTAGAATTTCACCTTTATGATATAGAGTTTAACCTGTCGTTCAAATCGGTATTGTACATACATGTATTGTCTTAAATAAAAAAAATGCTCTTAGCATGTTTTCCACTAACACCATTTTTATTTTATATGTTTTCTCTATCCTGGCTACTTGCAAAATTCCTAAATGTCCAGAATAGACAAAATAATTGGAGGTAATCAAATCTAACAAGGCAAATTTCTGGTTTAATTTGTCCTTGTGTTTGTGTTACATATACTTACTGAAAACACCCTCTCTGGATATCCCTTTGCTCTCATGTTAGTGTCATGAACCTGCTTCAGAATCATCCAGCCTTCGTCATGTTTGCCATTCTGCTCAAGAGTGCAGAAATTTTAACACACCATACTTTTTTTTTAAATAAGTAAACTTTTTTTAGAAAAAACTTTGTTTCAAGACATGGGTGGGTGGTTATATCAGTATTATCAATATTTCAGTCCCATCAGGGAGCCTTTATGTAATGCAAGTTGAGTTAATCTACATGTTTATGAGAGTTAAGGAACAAAGAAGTGTAACAGTAATCTTGAAGTAGAGGAAGAACTGTAAGAATAACCATTAAGTAGTATAAGAATTGTAACAATAACCTCTAAGTAGAAGCGAGGGCTTTCCGGCATGGTATTAAGGGCAGCAATAGCTGCCACAGATGGAAGAGCACAGACTAGTACAAAGACACGCCAGCTGTGGAACTGGTATGCGGACCCCATCTGGAAACTCCATCCTAAAACCATGTAAACAGAAGTCCAAGCATGATTAAAATCATAGTTATAGGTGATCTGAAGGTGAACTGCATTGTGCGGATTTATGGAACTTACCGTAGTGAGGTATAATGGCCCAGGCCATTGCTGAGGCATATATGCCACCTATCATCCAGAACATGCACAACCAACTAAGGTGCTCCCCACGCTTCTCCTGGGCCAGAAACTCAGAGTAGTAGGAAAACACAATAGGGATCGAGCCACCAATTCTACAGGAAGCAATTAAGATAAAGTGTTTTGACACAACAACAAATCTTTGAACATTAGACTCTAAACCCCTTAACTTGTGTGCATACGATTTCATTTGCATGTAATACATTGAGACAATCACATAGTACAAAGTGGCTTATGTGAGCAATCTATTCCTTTTGGGGTATAATCACACTTTAATCCAAATATGTTTTCAAAATTTCTCATGAAGTATGTACTGTGATATTCCTATACCTTCTGTGCTTCACATGAAAACAATTAAACAATGTCAACACATTTATCTTTTGTTACATTTACTGAGTAAGCAGAGTGAGTAATAGATTATTTCTTTCCAAACTCAAATTTGCGCTGACATAATTATCTTTTCATTTAAGAGACTTGTTTGGAGATATAAAAGTCAAGTTTTAGTCACTTGATAATAAAACATTGGTGTATCTAAGACAATCCAGTCTGCGATCAAATTCTAAAGTTGAATGGTTCTGAACTTCAATAGGAATAGCTGCTTTATTCATATTACGTCTCCATAGTACCAGACAAATGGAAACCAAGAATGGACACTAGTTTATATTGTGTCAAGTGAGAAGTGTTGTTTATTTTTTTTAAAATAAGCAATTGTTTTTACTTTCAGACGCATTACAGCTGGCTATGGTGAAAAACATAAATAATTGAAAGAAGCCCATTGGACATTAAGGATGGGAGCATACTTAACCATGTCTTTATAGGCAGTGGTTGCAAAGCAAAGACTGTAACAGCTATTTGGTTATATTTGTGAAAGACAGTTCATGAAGGTTGTGCAGGCATGTTATCAAAACATGGCCTTGTGAGTTAAAACTTTTAACTTTAATTTAAAACTATTTAAATAGTAACTCTACTTAAGTGTTAGGGAAACAAAACGTTGTGAAATTTTACTTCACAAACATACCCAACACCGGAGAGCAGACGACAAAAGAGAAAGGTACTGTAGCCCTGCACAAAAGACGAGAAGAAGGAGAAGACACTGTTGATGGAGAGAGAGATGAGAAGAGACTGCCGACGACCTATCCGGTCAGCAAGGCCACCCCACAGGAAGGCACCGACCATCATCCCTAAATAGACGATCAGACCTGTAGAGCAGCGTAAACAAATAGGAAAAATCAATGGTTTCCATGTCTAAAGTCATTTTCCCAAAATACACTTAAAAAAGCCTATTCCTTCTAAATGATCTTAAATGTTTAAAGTTGTGAAAGGGAGATGCTTAAAACAATCCCTATGATCAGGGATTTTAACGTACAAAAAATAGATTAAAAGTTCAGTTTGGTATTGATGCTTGCCACAAGGTTAAATTGTATAAACTGTGCAGGGATGGCCCACATTTTACAAATACAATAAATGGATCTGGCAGTGTTTCCATAAGGCCCAGTGTACGTAATCACTTACCCAACATGCCTTTGCTCTGTTCTGTCAGGCACATGTCTTTTTCAGCGCTTGGCAGCACAAATCCCACCACAAAGATTTCCACACCATCTGCCATGAGCGCAAGACCCAATACAAAGTAGAGGGACCACTGGAACTTCCCATGGCCACATTCCTGCAGGATAGTCTCATACTGCTGAGCAAGCTCCTCCTGGTCCTTCCGCCTTTCCGCTTCAGATGCCGCTGGGTCTCTGAACGGCTGACCACCTGCACCAATAGAACCTGGCCCACCAGCTGGACCTTCACTGGGCTTTCCGGAATCAGCCCTCTGGATGCCCTGGTACTCTCCTTCGTATATTTCATCATCCTCATCGTGGCCTTCTGTGGAGTCACTGTGGCCACCCTCATCATCATTAGCTGATTGGTTGTCACCTTGGTAGTAGCCTCCATCTTGGCCTCCCTGTGTAGCGTAATCATCATAATTGTCTTCCTCAAAGCGGGAGTAGGAGCGTTTGCTGTACTCATCTGTCATGCGATCCACACCCCGGCCCACTTTTTTAGCAGCTTGACGTTTGACTTCCTTTGCAATATCTTTGGCACCTTTTATGAAGGCAGTCCTGTTTTGGTAGTTTTCTTCCATTTTTAAGGATGTGCAAAGTCTAGAATTTACAGAATGTAGGATTTCTTTTGGAGAGTTTGTATAACCAATTCAGTGATAAAAATGTTTTTCCTCTTGTCTGGAACCAAATCACAATGACACCTTTTATTCATATTAGATTAAACAAAGTATATTGTCATCTTAATGTAACACTGTAGTGCTGGTGTTATTAGCAATTAGCACCATTGCATATAGTCACAGGCAGAAGAGAATATCAAAATCAACAAATCAAATTCATCATTCATTGAGCGTTTGGTAGTACTAAGTATGATTTGTGGAATCATCTATGAGCATTGCGGTGAACAATAAATTTAAAATTTATGGTCAGACAAATTAATGAATTTGAATTTCACTTATATTGATTCTATAATTGGAACTTGTTCAATATGGTAACATTTTTTGTTAACTGTTTAAGAATATTTGTCAAATCTGTTCTTGCTGTGGAAAACAGTAAATTCAGCTTTTTTTTATAATTCTAATAGTAATTATTAACCAAAGCAGCCTTAACATCTCGTCTCAGTAAAAAAGACCGATATGGAGATTAAAAAAAAGAGAGAATTCTGTTTATCTTGGTGGAAATTCCGAAATGCAATATAGCTGGTGTTTCTTAATCAAACTTTGATAACATCGAGCTGGGATTTGGAGTTGCAGACCACAGTGCATGCCGTTCAAGCCCATACATTTTTTAATAATAGGTAATAGAACAAATCGTTGGACTTGATGCAGACCTATTTCCACAAGCTATACCCGAATCCAGGGCAACCCTGATCGGTCGTAGGTCGACAACAAAAATAAAGCGTCGCCTATCGATAATTTTCATGCACTGTATTACAAATTTAGCGAGATATTTCACAAGGTCACAGGTGGCAAATAATTGCTATCATTTTTATCAAACATTTTGCATGCTAGGTTACCATTAATGACACTGTTGGTAATTGGACAATCTGAAACCACCTGAAGATCTGCAATCTGCCGACAAAATTATTACCAGCATTTATTAGTCTTATGCGCTTTAGAAATTAGCTTTGGATAAATTGGCGGCTGAGAGCTAAACCAGGGAAAAGGCAGATGGTCCCCGATGCTGAATTTAGATTTCTTTCCTTTTAACTTGTAAAGCTACATATATTTCATTCGCTTAGATTATCTTTGGAATGTCTGATTGGAATAAGATAGGCTATGCAGTTTGGAATTTCGTTCTTCATTTACATTTTACTGGATGCGACAAAGGCCTTTGCGTTCCTGCCTGTTTATTGTCATAAAATGAAGGTCTGTCTTAATATGTTGTATATGAGAAGCAGGTCTGAAGCTGAGGGTTGCTTTAATGAACTCTAGATTTTCAAAATATGATTTAACAGGGATCAAACGGTTAGATAGCACGCCCATCTATGTAATGCTGATGCAATGGCGAAGTCATCTAGGGCTGCGGATGCGTTGGCTATCTCTACACCTGAAATAAAATGACCTAAAGATTGAATCTGAGAACAGTACAACGGGCATTCGTCCATAATTCAAGATTGTCTCACCTGTGTGATCTTTGTTAGTTTGCGATCTATATACATCCATGCAAAACAAATGATGCGTTGAGTCTATCAGAATGATTCTCAGCTAAAGTGTGATGATGCCGGCATTGTGAAGTAGCCCACCACACTGCGTATTCCATGGGTCCCCTCCCCCAAATAACCTTTTGTGGGTAATATAAGAATGTAAAACAATTAAAAAATCAGGACTGATAAAGTAGTACCAGGACGAAGAACATCTTCCGCCCAATTATACATCACAAAGAGAGTATAGATATGAAAATGTTTGGGAAGGTGCTTGTTTTATTGCATAAAGTTTCTATGTTCCCATTATGGAAATATCTTCTGCTTTCCCAAATGATAAATGTGTCAGTAACTAAAAGTGCACATGTAATTACAAACGCAGAACATTCCCTGTATACTCGCATATTTCAATACTAATCTGTTCAGATCTTAATAAACATACCATGTTATCCAGTGTCAATACAATCCAAACCTTTTATTTAAAACCTTTATTTTTTGTGGTTTGTAAACTGTACAGCAACAATAGTACAAAATGGTGGTCACATTAGCAGTAAATAACCTTAAAATGTCTTACTCTTTTCACACTTCTTTCCATTCTTTTTTAATCATTCTAATAAAAAAGCGATATTTATTTTCTGCATTGAAATCCGGTCGATACAAGGAATAACACAAATGCCTACCAACAAAAAAGGCATCCTTTCAAATTCATAAACGCTAGGGAATCAATTTTGTTCTGTTAAAGACCTTTTTTGGCATTTTTGATTCAGACAATGGGGTCTGTTACATCAAAGCGGGTTGGCCAAAATAAATACTGTAACTAAACAAATAAAATGTGACATTGAGGTGTTGGGAGACATGAGCATGTCTGCATAATTGTATTACAGTCAGTCAAAAAATTGTGAAAGAAGGAAAATGATATATTTGTATGGCTGAATTCTGACAAACAAATTAAAACGCAGAAACTAAGGTCTTTCGGTCTATGGTGGCATTGAACCTCTTATCGGGCCTCGGGGTGGTGCACCAGGGGGTCTTTGTGGCATAGGTGGCCCTCTCTGAAAGCCAAAGGGAGGTGGCCGAGGTGGTCCTCCACCATAACCGGGTGGAGGCATCGGGGGAGGGGGTCCTCTCAAACCAGGATGCATGGGGTGACCTAAGAAGATGTGTTAAGGCAAAAAGTCAGAAAAAACAAACAAAAAGAGTCATGCCATAAGATATAAAAACATTGGGCATTTTATATATTATTAGATGAATGTATGTTCGAGTATGTATGACTGTGTTTGTGTGTGTATACAGTGCCATGGCAGTGCATTTTCCCAGTTACTTTTTTTGGGAGCATACATGTGAGACGTTTGCATAACCAGGTGGCTACACTCATGGTTCGCGTAGGCGTGAACAGCTTTATATTGGAATTAATGTAAACCTCCTCCGAATCGCATACAATGACGGACTCATGGAGAACAATTAAGTGTCTAAACAGCTACAGCTTTTAGTGAAATCTATATGGATTGACTGGGCAAAAGCTTTGATTTAAAAGATTGATCTCGGGTTTTTTAAGTATCAATTTCGAATCAACCAAATAAAAGTTTAGATTAATCGGAAAATCCAAAAGGTTTTTACCTAGCCCTGGTGAATATACCATTCCAGGGGACCCATAGTGGGGCACACAGGGTTAAAAACATCACACAAGGACCCAGAAATGTTCTACTATAAAAAATTATGAACAAGAGCTACATGTTCAAACTGAGATCGCAAAAAGAAAACCACCTGTTTTTTAAATGGCAGTCCTTACCCATTGGGTGCCCATATGGGGCTCTTGGAGGCATTCCCATGTGTGGGTGATGGGGCATGCCAGGGGGTGGCGGCGCCCGGTGCTGGTTGGACCCTGGGGGTCCAGGGGGTGGTGGTACCATACCAGGGGGCCCATGGTGAGACATTGCCATTTGGGGTAAACCTGTTTAAAACAAATAGACTGAGTAACTTTTCAAAGAGTGGGGATGGTCTGCCATTCAATTGGGGAAGTACGTTAAATTAAAGCACAATTGACAGGCATGCGGTAATATTTAGGGCTGTATCACATTAAATTCCGATCGTTTATATGTTCTACTCCATTGGAAGCTGTTAATACCAGCTGTCATATGCGGAAATTATCCACAATTAAAATAAAAACTCTAAATTTTACACCAGTCATTCACATGACCAAACACAACAATGATAGAGATATCACATCTTGAAGTATAGTGTGCGAACAAGACGACATCTAGCTTTAGGGCACTTCTTATTACAATTCCAGTTACTAATTTGAATTGTCACATACTTGCATTGTAATGTAATTTTCTCGCAAAGCATCGCAACATTTCTACCTGACCCACATGGTAACCTTTTTAAATAACCAAAAACCTTTACCTGGATGCATGCCTGCTGGAGGGAAAGGTGGCGGTACTGGAGGTGGACCTGAGCCCTGTGTTCCCGGAGTCCCTGTATTTGGGGGCATGGACATTCCGGGAGGCATGCCAGGTGGCATTGATCCCAGAGGAGGCACAGGAGGGAAGGCACCCGGTGGGGGCATTCCTGTATAAAAAATGGGGTACTTTGTTATTGGAAATAATCAAATATATGAAGTAAATTACGTTGTTTCAAGTTAGTTCAAGTAACACTTTATTCCTAAAGAATTCCTATACATTTTTAAGTCAATGTTTTACCCTCTACTTTGAAAATGGGTTTGGTGCTTGCTCACTACATTCTTTTTTTCATCAAATCCGAAAGAGACTTACCAGGCATGGGCATCCCTGATCCAAGAGCGGTGAGGACTGGAGTAGGGGCAGATGGTGGCGGTGGTGCATCCGCAAAGAGCTGATGTGGCCGATCGGCCTGAGACAGTGGATTCTGGGCAGCCAAGAGACGCTCAGCAGCCGAGCCGTGCCGCTCCCCTTTAGAATCTTTCTTAAATGCGTAGGATACTGTTATAGGCCTGTTGCAGAGGTACTGGCCATTCATTGCTTCAATAGCAGCATCTGAGGCATCGAAACTGGCAAAGTTGATGAAAGCATATCCCTTCGAGTTGCCGGTATCAGGGTCACGCATGATTTTCGGCGTCTGTAGAATTACCCCAAATGCGCTAAATGTGTCATAGAGAAGTTTTTCATCGATTTCTGGATCCAAGTTGCCGATGAAGATGTTGGCACCCACATCCAGGTTTTTATTGTGTGCGGAGGCCTTGTTGACCCGAATAGGCTTGCCATATAGCTTAATCATATTCATGATCTTGATGGCATAGTCAGCATCCTCTTCACTCAGAAACTCTACAAATCCATAGCCTTGGGAGATCACAATAGAACTATGAATTAATACTATGATACTATGATAAGTTTGATTATTAGTGAAGTTTATTGTGTTGAATTAATCTGAAATATCAAAATCTTATAAGTTTAGGTTAAACAGTCTGCATTATGGCCTAGACTAGTAAAACAAGCCCAAGAAATTGTGTCAGCATTGCGGTAGTTGGTTTAAACCCACCCTGATGCTGCCCTGTAACCCTGTCTTTGGGCATGTGTGTGTTGACCACAGGGCCAGCCTGAAGGAAAAGTTCCCATAACAATGGCTCCGACACTTTCTCATCCAGACCACCCACATATACTGTGGCATCTGCAGTGTGACAGAAACAAAATCATAATACAAGTTAGGCAATCGAAAACTACTAGCATAAGATAACAAATTACTTTTGTTTTCTAGGGATGCCATTAACTTCTTAGAGTGTTCTACAGTGTTCTATTTTTAAATGCTTGTCTAAAGAGACATATCTGAACTGCAGAACCAATAACCAAAGAAATTTAAGACTGAAATGAATAGGTATTCGCTTAATGTGTGTTAAATAACTGTGTTCCCGCAATTCAATGAAGAAATAAATTAGAGATAAAGCACTTACAATATAAACATATGAATGTCTATACATTAAAAGCAAAAAGAAAACTATTCAATGATGCGATTAACTCGAGAGTTAATGGTCAAATTTCTTAAACTAGGATACATGTCCACTGCTTCCCACCAAGAGCCCACTTCCAGCAGAAAGAGTTGGGCCTGGGGTTGAAAATGAGCAAGGTCAGCAAGCCAGTAGAGCACATTGTGAGCGTTGAAGATATCCATTTGATTTATCTATTGCCAAACAATCTGTTATTTAGGAATAATATACTTAATATTCTGCTATAACCATTGATATTTTTAACAGTTCCCATATTCTGTCAGAATCTACTGCATTCCAGGGAGGAGAAAATTGCCATACCAGCAACAAGTAAACACAGGAGACTCCCCTAACGAAGCATGAATCGGGAACCTTTGCGCGATTTTGCCTTTGACCTATCCTTCGCTCTTCTTAAAATGTGTTTCTATCAAGCTAAAGAACAATTGTCTTGTGATTTATTGTCTTATATTCACATTTGGAACCCCCCAAAATTGGCATATGGATTGTCTGTTTAGCTGGTGGATTTTTCAATCCACCAACCACATTGGCTGGTCTTTGAAAAAGTTAATTTCGGAACCTGCCAAGCTGTTTAGTTTAAAATGAATATAAAATGAAATAAATCTCATGGGAGTGGGCAGGAATCTTTAGCAGCTAGCTCGCTAACTTGATAACGTCGAATGGAACCACGCAGCCTAGTAGCAAAAAACGGATGTGAGTAACTTTACGATAAAAGCGCTCAAGGAACAACAATTCATATAAGATAAGTGATGGTACTCCCACCGGATTTTTCATGGTAATTTCTTTCAAATTTGTAAAATATGTTTATGAATCGGTACCTTGATTCCGCTCTGAAATTGGTCCCGCTGCCATAATGAACACGGCATGTACTACAAATGTACTCGGAAGCAGATACTGCTCGAAATCTACTTCCGCTTCTTTAAATCTTGTTGAGCGAGAACAGGACTGTGGCTGTGTTCCGAATCGCCTACTGGACTTCTTATATACATATCTATAAAACATAAACTGTATACAGTTTACAACTTTTAAAACTTTAAATTATATATATATAACTTTTAAACGTCAGCTTACAACTTTCAAACTTTTAAAACAGTTTACTAACTACAAATGAGAAGACAGTTTACCACATAGACGTACAACCACTCACACACACATTCACACCTATGGACAATTTAGAGCATGGGTCTCAAACTCGCGGGCCAAATGCGGCCCGCGAGATGAAATGTTGCGGCCCGTGCCTTAATATGAAAGTTTAATGTTAGTGCGGCCCGCGAGACAGTGTTGTGTTTTTGTGATTTGTTGCGAAGTGCTTGTTTTTCCCGTCAAATTCGGTTTTCAGCTATGTCGGCAGCGTCAGCCGTAAAGCGATCTAATGCGCAAGTGCTGGCGCATGGGCAGACGCATCTGGAACGCATTTATTTCCGGGTACAGATCGGCA
>JAVQJS010068286.1:0-46094 GCA_036024795.1 Galaxias rostratus | reverse complement strand
CACACACACACACACACACACACACACACACACACACACACACACACACACACACACACACACACACACACACACACACACAGTTTGAAAAGAGGGGCCATTGTGCCAGTCTAGAGGGTCACACAGTGTGTTGGCTTGGCTAGAGGTGCTCCTCACAGAACGTTTCACTGTGCTTCAACGGCATGTTTAAGTGCCTTCATTCCATTTATGGCGACTGCCCTTCCTCCCTGTCCCCACCCTGCTCCCCTCCCGCACGCATGCACGCACGCACGCACGCAAACACACACACACACACACCCGCGCACATCTGCAAAGGCAACCGGGTGCACATGTAAATTGTAATTTTAAATGATTGCAGTCAAGATGTATCGATTAAACACTTCAATACTAAAAGAGAGACAGCAGTGTTAACTACTGTATCTGGGTGTTTACGGTAAAGCATGATTTGAAATACAGGGTGTTGTATTTTACTCAAACACAAATATACCAAAAAAACAGCTGTAATGACATCACCGGATTGAAGCCAGGTCTCTCTGGGACACCAAACCCTCGTTCCATTCCCTCCCTCTCTCTCTCACACACACACACACACACACACACACACACACACGTACACGTACACACACCTAGAAATAGTGCACTGAAGTCAAAAGGGCGTGGATCACTTCGATAACCCCATCTAATAAAAAATACCTTAGCGAGAGGAAGATGACAAACAAGCACAGACCAACAGACCTGGACCACAACAGTGAACCGTTCCACAACACCTGAGAAGGAATCCCTCGTAGGCTAGCCAGAACTGTGCCCGTACAAAAATCAGCACCTGGCTGGGCCCTGTCATAGGGGAGTGGAGGGCGGACAATGTGGTCATTGAGCGTGAGAGCAGGTCTGGCCTGCTAGACACCACCACACTATACCAAGCAGGAAAACCACCCTCCTGTGCCACTCAGTGCTATACTAACAGGCAAAGAAAACATCTGCTGGAAAGGTTCACTCTCAACAACTTTCAAAACATGTCATTAACTGTTAAAAAAAATACATTATAATGTTTTGCCTACTGCAGTCTACTAGTGTCCCGAATACTTCTTGCACTGGTCCGATGTGTGTTTGAAGGGGCTGGATCCCAGGGCTACATGTGTGTGCTTAGTGGCTGATGAACAAGCATTATCAGCTTACCTCCACCCAGCCCAGTCAAATGGGTCACACAGATAATGATACAGGGCTTAAAAGGCCAAAAGCACACCAAAGAGGATCAATGGAATACACCAATCCCGTACACTAGACACTCCTTTTGAAATCCCTCAACTTTAGCAGATTTAGCTCCTATTTCAACCCCCCCCCCCCATGGTCGATTGTATTAATTATAATTTGCGCTGCCTACCTTCCGTGATGTATTTGAAATACATGAATACATGAAAGTGGAAATTTTCATTTTCATTTTTTTAGAGTTACTATTTTGGTCTTTCTGCCTCTTGTATAAGTCAAGAGTGAATCACTGCACTGAGGTACTGGAACCACCACCCCAGCACGAAGACTCCCAGAGGGGAGAAGGGGTGGAGTGTATGGGGCAGCCATGCGCCTGTCGGACCTCCAACTGAAGGCCCATAGTCTAATGATGTGGCCGACGCAAGACTGTTCGTGATCCAACTACCAATCGGACAGTCCTCCAAATGGTTGCAGATGCGGTGTTTAATGTCACCGTTGAATAATTTGTATGGCTGTTGTGTCTTTCATTTTCCAATTGATACAGTTGTATTTCAGTCTGTCCCCATACTGTTTTACAAACCTCCGGAGTTTCCGTCTAGCTCAAAATCTACTACAGGCCCAGAGGAAGACGTTAGCTGCTGTTGCGTAGTGTCTGCAAAGGCCAATTAACACGAGAGCCACAGTGAGGAATGAAGGGGAGAGGCACCGGGAGAGAGGCGGGGTCAGGAAGAAAGGCGATACGGAAAAAAGGGGCAGACCGAGATGAGAGAGGAGGAGCGGAGAGAATGGAAGGACGAAAAGAGCAGATGGTGGGAGTCTGCCACAGAGACGGAGGCATGGCCCTTTCGGAGGTACATCAGCCATTAGGAGGAAAGCCCAGAGCACTGCAACATAGGTACAGCACCTGGTGATGACACATGAACATGAGCACACACACACACACACACACACACACACACACACACTCCACCTATTGCTGACAGCTACATAACCTCAAGATGTGTGTGTGTGTGTGTGTGTGTGTGTACACTGTTTTTTGTTAATGTGTGTATGTGTGTGTGCTTGTGCTCTATTACGCAACGGGAGATTTCTTCCTCCCATCTGTGCCTCTCCCTGCAGCCCCCCTCTTCCCCCTCCCCCTCCCTCTCACATCCCTGATCAGTGAAACGAGAGACGACAACCCGGCTTTGCAAACCACGGCACTGGGTCCTCCTCAACCTCCTCTCCCTAATCTCCATCATTAGCACTCGCCCTTATCTCACCAGCACATATGTTGCCCTCGGCCACCGTCCACCTCAGCTCCTACATCCCCGCGTGGCGGCCAGGGGATCCTCGTCATCACAGGGTCCTAAAAGGAGAAGAGCTCCGACCACAGCTTCTCAGACACTCACAGCAAAAACATCTCACAGCAGGGAGGGGGGTCCCACCAACGCCATAAGCTACGTGCCCAAGTGCAGCTTGTCCCAGAAAGGCCAGCGACCACCGTTCGCCTAAACGTCCCCCCTGCCCTCTGCCCTCCAGCCTCACCACCGCCACCACTTTGTGTCAAAGACAATAAAAGAGAGAGAGAGAGAGAGAGAGAGAGAGAGAGAGAGAGAGAGAGAGAGAGAGAGAGAGAGAGAATCTCCCCAACCAAGCACCATAGCAGCTGGGAGAGGTTAGCTAGCCACGTGCTAACTGACTGGGCTCTCCTGCTGGGCAGCTGGCAGGCACGACTGGACCAGAGTCAGCGCTGCAGAGTGTGTGGAGTCTGCGAGGGGATTTTCATTAGGAAGGTGGCGATTCGTTATGGATCATCAATATTCCTCTACAAGGGGCCTCTTAGAACTCAGACAGCCAAGCCAAAGGTGCTGGGCGATAGGGGGGGGTGTATCTCTGGAGCCGGAGTCACTTAAGGCCGAGCAGTTTAGGCTGTTTAAACGTTCTCCTCAGGTAGAACAACATCTATTTGGCACAAAGCAGGTGTCGAAGCCTTGCCGAGAGGAAAACTCTCTATCAAGTCATATGTCAGTTCTCTCTCCTGAGTGACAATGAAGAGGCAGGAGAAGAGAGACAGGACTTTTTTGAGTGAACTGCACATGGACCTGCTCAACCACCAGATGGATATGAGTGATCTGCCATACCTACAGCAACACCTCTCCCTTTTGTCCTGTCCTCTCCTTTTCCTTTTCCTCTCCTCTCCTCTCCTTTCCCGTTCCTCGCTCCAAATCAGAGGAGTCACTCGAATCTATCCCCATTCACTCCTAGACCTCGTTCGTGCCAGAGCACCGTGCTTGCACCATGCCTGCACCCCCCGGGCCCAGGGCTTTGACAGAGGGCCCGCCCCCCCACCTCTTCAGCAGAAGGAGACCAGAGACAGAGGAATGACACTGGGCCACAGGGAGCTACGTGACAGCCTCACTGTGGTGCACTCTGGTTAGCCTAGCCTAGCACACACGCATGTGGCCCCGGGCAGCAAGACTAAATGCTAGGCTAGTGACACAGTTACAGGTTTTTAGGCCCTCAGGCACAAAACAGGTTGGTTAATGGTTTGGAAAGAGAATGGGGGGGTGTGACAGTCCTTTATACCAGAACTCCTTTGGAGCTGATAAGGGGTTGAGTGTCAGGGCAGGTCTAGGTCTGAGTCAGCTTGCGGTCTGGGCGGACACAGACACACACGGGAGGGGAGGGTGGGATGCCACATAAGAATCCCAGGGTGACTGTCTGAGGCAGACTTCCAGTCAGACCGACCGGTTTGTCATTCTCCCAGCTGACATTCCAGGTGAGGGCAGAGGTCACTAAGTGTCTTCAACGCAAGGCCAGCCAGAGGACAAGCACTATTAAAGGCTGTTACACTCACTTACACAGATAAACAGCCCAGCCCACGCACACACGCACGCACGCACACACACACAGATCCAGTAACAACCAGTTCAATAGGTCTCAAACAGAGAGCCTAGTTGCTTAGACAACAAGTAAATTGATTACAAAAAAAGGAGGAATTTTTATCCGCACAAACACACAAACAATGCTGACATTTCACGGCTGCTATAGTGAAGAGGGATGCCCTTGTCTCAGAAGGGCTGGGTGTCAGAGTGTAATTAACAGCCACTTAGAGGCCAATTACTTAGCTAGCCCTCGTTACACAATTTCTTAAAAGAGGGTTTTTTCACGGATCAATCAGGAGCTCAAATGTTAAACAAAAGTCAAACACCAAGCAGCACTGATAGAAAAAGAATAACTAAAAGCCTATTGTATGTTCCCACCCCCCTCCCTAAAACAGACAGCAGCCTCCACTGCCTGCCCGGCTGCCTGTTGCTGCAACAAGAAAGATTAGAACGGGGCAGCCGCCACTCACCCAGGTCTCCATGGAAACTGTTGTCATGGGAGGCCCTCCCGGAATGGGGGTGAGCGGGGTCGTGGGGCGGCCAGATCTGCCCGGTCTTGCGGACGCTGACAATGGTGGCCTCGGACATGACCACGTGGCCTTGCTGCCGGTGGCGTTTCTGGGACTGGGGTGTGGGCGGGCTGCTGCTGTCGAACGAGTGCTGGGAGTTCTGGGAGTTCTGGGAGGGTGAGCGGCTCTTCTCCCTGAAAGGCCGTCGGAAGGCGGTTGTGGGGCTGGGCGACACGTGGCTGGACTGGCCCGAAGAGAAGTCCTCTTCGCTGGACGTCAGGTTCTCGTTGGAGCTGCAGTCTGGCGTGTAGCCTCCGCCACCGCCGCCCACATCCTCGAAACTCCCCGGGGAATAGGAGCGCCGCGGCCAAGTCAGGTGGTGCGAGTCGTCACTCCCGTGGTCACGCATGGTGACGCCGCCCCTTCCGTCCCCTCCTCCCTCCCCCATCATCACCCCGCCCACGTAGACACTGGTGTAAGGCTGGAAGTCCGAGGGCTGCCAGGGCGGAGGGGGAGGCTTGCCCCCATTGGCTCTGGGGAGGCGAGGGTTGGGCTCCCCGTCCTCGTACTCGGCGTCATAGCCACAGGTGCTCTCTGTGGACCGCCCTCTGTAGACGGGCCTGGCACGCAGCTCTCCAGCCACAGTGGCCAGGTTCCCGGGCAGGGAGTGGAGGGACCTCTTGCGCTCCATCTGCATGGCCTGGCTGCCCAATGTACTGATCTTGTCAGAGACCTCACCGTCGTTGACTCGGACCAGGCCTCTCTCGTGGTGGAACTCCATATTGGTGTAGAACGGCGGCATTTGTTGCTGCAGCTGCTTCTCGTGAGCCTTGGCCACGTCGCCGGCTGAGTGGGAATTGGCCCGCTTGATCCTCTCAAAGTTAGACCTCAGCGCTGCAACTCCCAGCCCCATGCCCAGCTTGTCTTTGGGGTCCAAAGGCATGTCCTTCTCTGTGGGTGGTACAGGTCGCCTTGGAGAAATACCGCCTCTCTGTTTGGAAGGGGACAGGCCGTCAGTGTCGCAGGACTCAGCTTGCTGGGGCACCTCGAAGGCAGACTGGAGCTCCAGACCGTCCCCATGGGAGGCTGACTTCCTGGCGGGAGGGGGTCTGGGCTTGGACCGGGCATCACCGCACGCAGGCTGGAACCGGCTCCGCTGCTCCCCCGTCTCTTGCATGTGAGGTTGCTGAGAGTCAACACCCCCCATGACCGCCTGGTCCCCTTCCATTTGGGCCTTCCGGAAGCCCCAGCGCTGGCGATCGTAGCCCTTCCTCTCCTTGGCCAGCAGAGTCTGTAGGTAGATCATGCGGAAGCGCTCCTTGTTCACCTCCTGTTCCAATCGTCGAATCGAAGCTTTACACTTTTCTAGCTCCTGCTCGATGCCTCCTACCGACCTTAGCTCCATTTTAGGGGGGTCTGACTCTGGGAACTGGGCTTTCCACGCTTCAATGAATCCCACTGGTTCCACCATTGTTGATGTGTCACTGTACAGCAGCAATGGTTCACACTGGGATAACGTCACCAGAGCGGGTGCACCGTTTGTCGCCTATAATACAGATTTTAAGAAAAAAAAAGAAAATGGTGTAGTTTTAAAATAGCACTCTCTCTGTAACACACCATCAATGTTTATAATTGGGTTTATTTAAATAAAGAAAACAGCTATTCATACCTTACATGGATTTAGCATTCACAAAATTCTGAACAATAGAAATTAAATGACGTCGCCTCAATACAAGACAGGTAACAACATGCAAATACTGGTGCAAGGATTGCGCCTCTTGTGCATTATTCCACTTGCAGAATTATAAAGAAAAAATCTCAGCCACGACACAATGACAGCATCTGTCCGCTTCTTGAGCGGATGATCATGATGGTTTCTCGCTATGCCGAGAAAGTGAGAATAACAAGCTAGTTAGGCCCACTTACTTTCTATATGGTTGGGTTTTCTCCTGTAACCGTTTTCCGTTCCATTTTGTCTGTAGTTTAGTTATTTGGGAATTTTCCTAAAGCTGTTGCTACTTGTCCCCAACCTCTTTGTATCACAGCGGTCCATGCAAGGAGAAAGGGATAAAAAATCAAGACACAGAACGCTGAGTTTTGCATGTACAGAAGCTGGTGCTGCCGTTCCTAAAATTACTCGAGGATGGATTTTGGTTCTCTAGACTTTGTTATACCAGGGTTTCGTTGTGCATTGTCGGTACTGTTTTCCCCGATTTTTCCCTTTTCCTTCAATGTACCTTGTCTCCGCTGTGTTCTCATCTCGCACTGGAGAGCGCTCAAGAATGGGAGGGACCAGACGTATCATGATTGACAGGTCGCGAGCTGGTTAAAGAGACAGAGGGTTTTTGCAAATCACTCATTTCCATTACGTTTGATAGCACTGAAAGGGTTTTGTTTTCGGAAGATTGAGACGAGATACATATGGGCTAATTGCAGATGTGTTTATTGTGTTGTTTATTTTTTTCAGCGAACATTTTATAAATCAAGGTTTTCATAGGCCTATACATTATTCAGTTTACACGTTTAAATAAATATATAGCAAAGTTATATAAAAGGTTTCAAAAGCTGTATCTGAAAAACAACTTTACACAAGGATTAGTGCGAACAGCCTACCTGTCGTGCAGGTGAGACTTATTGTGGGATGATACAGCGGCAGGTACGAACATGGCGCTATAAATGACTCAACACTGCCATCTACTGGCACAGCTCATCCCATCCATTGTGACAATTCTGTTCAATTATGGATCATTTTATATACCATGTTAATCATGTTATATAGTTACATTCCTTGAATGTCAGTTCAGAAGGTCTTCCTCGTTAACTCAATCCAACGAATATAATTAATGGAAAAAAGAAACCAAATACAAGTTTTGTAAATTTATTTATCAGAAACCACAACCCCAGTGTTACAATCATTAGACGCAGATTGTAGTTATTTACAGATAAGGTTATTGTTCCACAAGGTGTTTCGCGGCTCTTTAAGTTTTCCCTCTCAGCAGATTACAGCATCACTGCAGAATAACAGGTTACATTATAACAGAAAAACATGGAGATTCTTTTACACTGGCACTGAACATCTGTCAACTGCAAGTCTTGGGAGTTAAAATTCCATTCCGTTCATACAAATGTGTTCTGGCCACAAACTGTAAACTTAATAGCACATTTTAACGAGGTGGTATCAATCTATACCCCACAATAATTTCGATGTGAGAGCTTATACAAGACATAACTTATATTCTTTCCCAGCTTTATACAAGTACCCACAAAAATCACTGCAATAGAGAAAAATGTGGTTGTCTGTTGGTATATCTTCTTTGTAAAATGATCTATCCTTACAATGAGCATTGTACAATATTTTTGTTCTATAAATATAAATTAGAATGGCTACTTACAGTTTGAAAGCATGCATGATAAGTGTATTGTACATTGATATAAAAGGTTCTATTTTTAATATTTTTGAATGTAACACGTTTTCTAAGGTTGGAGGAGGGTTCTTCATGCAAGGATGAATGTCAAGGACATGGAAGGCTTCCCTGCACAGAAACGTATTTTCTTTACCCGAACATACCCCCACCCTCCCACATAATTGCGTTACTTTTTATTTGGTCATCTGTAATTACATTATAGTATAATTTCTACGTCTGCACACGATACACGTTACAGTGCAGGTCATTATGATATCTGAGGTGTGATGTTACAGAGAGCACACATGCTGGACAATAAAATCCCAGCCTCTGTATCTAACTAAGACTATGGGCAATGGCAGCGTTTTATGAGGGCCGACCTGTGGAGAAAAAAAAGAAAAGAAAATTAGTGCAAATATATAATCCACTTCTCACTACAGAAAGGCATTGCATATACATATACATATACACACTCTTGGTTGAAAATAATTAATTCTGAAATAAATGAGTTCGGTTTTGTGTGGGCATAAGCTCAACAGTGCAAGTGTAAAAGGGGTGATAAGAGGTGCTCAGTGTATACGATAAGACTAGTGAAATTATCCAAAAGCGTCCTATTTTAGGCCAACGAACATCACTCAGCTCTGACAAATAACACAAGCAGCGAATTCGAAATCTTGCTTATTGTTTGCTGGGTGTGCGGCATGTCAGCATACTATTACGTTCTCAATTAATAGCCAGCCAATGAGAAGGAATGAATAAAATTGACGCGTGGCGGTCTTGCTACCGATTTGCAGTGACAGTAGAGCACGCCCCTGCATGAGCAGTGCAACAACACAATAACTTACACCCGAAGTGTACGTTTATTTTTTTGCTGTTTTAAAGCTGCAATAGGCCAAATCTATGCAGACAAAAGCAACGTTATGTGCCATGAGACAATATAAGCTCTCCAATATATATTTTTTTCTTCTGAAATGGCTTTTCAAAGGTTGTGATGTGTGTGTTTAAGTGTAAAGGAAAGGGAAAATACTCACTCTACTAACAGGGGAGCCAACGGAAGGCATTGAAGGAGAAAGCACACAGTTGTTATAAGTAGAACACATACACAGTGCAAACAAACCCAGGCTTCTACCAAAATACATGCTTAACAGGTGCTTTTCACACATGGTTATTTTTTTCTACAAACTTTGTTTACGCAGATTAATATTAATGCAATGTGGTGGTTGTCTCCTAGGGACTCTGAGTAGCAGGTTTAGGCCTACTACACCAGAAAACACAGATGACGAGTACAAATTGACAAACTTCTAAAGGCTACACACAAAACCCCTCTAAAATACACTACTTCTCAAATCTAATGGGACACACCCTACCAGCCATCCCTGTGCCAAATATGCATGGAAAATTCAGACAATGTAAATGATCTGTATTCAAGTATTAATATGCACATACAAAACCACTGAATAGAAACGATTCTGCAAAATAGTTTTAGTCCTACTGATAAATAAAGACAAAAACACTTTGATTCAAAGGGTTCATGAGTGTATTTCATTTTTTGTGAAGTTGGGGAAAAAACATGTATGGTCTTATTTGCAATGTGTTTTTGAGCACTTGATCAATGGGTATTATTTTATGAGTTCATTCTTGAATCATTACTATCCTTTGAATCAAACCCATGCCCTTTGAAGATGGCAACACTTTAATCATTGCTTTCATCACCATCCCCTCATTATCATACCTGACTCACAAATACAACACAAAATAAAGTTAATGAACATCAAGTCAATTAAAAAGTACAAGAGATATCCTTTAAAAAAAAGTTTTTTTCTTTTTACTTTTTCTGCAAATAAGAACACAGCTCGAATGTTTTATACTGTCCTTAGGAAAGACTGTGGAATGAGACTGATAAGCCATGTGGGCTAAGCATCTAGAGATGAGCTAAATTGATCACATTGAGGTAGCTGTGCTCTGCTTAATGCAGAAAAACTGGCTTTTCAAATCATAATATGGAATAATAAAAAAAAAAAACATCCATGAGGGTAGTTTTTACACTGATGTAGGTGGACAAAATATGGGAAAACAATCTGTCCCATACAGATCATGCTAGGACACAGAACATGCAACTTCCATTTTTAGGATATTTAAGTTGTTTTGAGTTTCAGTGGTGCATTCAAGCATTCGAACCCAAACCATTCCCAACTTCCAAACGGTGCTTGTCCGATGGCTTTGAAAGACTGAGAAGATCGTCCTGAAGACAACAGTCAGCAGAAAAAAAATACACAATCCATGCTATTCTCTAAGACACTCTGATCCAAAGATTCTTCCAAATTGGTAAACAGGCAAACAAAGTTGCATAAAATAGTGTTACATCTCTTTACAGGTGTGTACTGTTTTAAATATCTAATTACTAATGGAAAAAGGGCTCAACAAAACAAAGGATATATTTGTACTGTAGTGAAATGAGATAATCCCAAATCATTTAAAAAATACAATTTAAAAAAGGCAAAACACAAAAAAAAAAAACTGACAACAGTATTTTCCGTTCAGACCAGCAGAGTCCACAGCAATGGGAGTGATGTTCGACAAACTGTCGTCAAAGCCTCCCCCGCAAATAAACATTTTTTTTTCAAAGACATACTTTGATTGTTACATTTTATATTATTTGTTATGTTGTGTGTGTGTGTTAAACTTGGTCCTTATCGTGCAAGCTCGGCAGGCACACAGACACACACACACTCTAGCATCTACACACGCACACTCTCTAGATATGCACACATAGGAGGAGACGGGTGGGGTTGGTGGAAGAAGAGGGGGTAGTGGTGGGATGGGGGTATGTGCTCAAGTCAGTCAAGAGAACCAGAACATGTCGGCCAGGTTAGTGTCGATGCTGTACACCCACAGCACCAGAGGCAGGGACAGGGCCACAAAAGGCCAGGAGATGCCCTCCAAGCATGCAGACAGGGAGCAGCCTTTGGGGCTGGCCTTATCCAACTTTTTACCAGACTCTAGGTAGTTCCTGGCCACAAACTTGAGCAGCTCATCCAGCAGAATGACAGGCAGGGATATCTTCAGCACTGTCAGCCACTGGTACAGGTTCAGAGGAGTGATCTGGAAGATGATCTGGAAACACAAAGCGTCCTCACTAAAGTTAAAGCAGCATGGAAACGTCATCCATTGCTTACAAAGCAGAATCAAAGTGCTAGAGAACCCCTGAAGTTGCGCAACAGGCCACGTCAACGGAGGGGGACGGGGAGGCCGGCTGGGTTCTCTCACCGGCAGAGGCTCCACGTAGAGGATGAGGAAGTGCAGGGACATGGAGAGGCAGATGGCCCCTAGCAGCCACACGTTCTCCCAGGGAGGCATACGCAGCAGAGACTGATTCTCTGACAGACTGAGGGACACAGAATTACACTCAGTAGACTGACATCTTAGATAGCCGATCCAACACTTACACGATTCCTTACCAAACATGCTGTTAGGACCATTTTTACACCCACATATTGATAAATTGTAAACTTTTCTTGAGAGGCCTTGCAAGGACAGAGACTGACCTGTTGAGGGCGTTGCACATCTCGATGGTGACGAGGACCGACAGGGCCATGGTCATGGGATAGGGAGACTCAAACACGGTACAGTTGAGACCCTGGAAGTCTGGGTTCTCAGGGCTACACTGCATGAAGTGGCTCTGGGGGAAGCCAACAGAGAGAGACGGTCAGTAAATCATTCTCGTTGTGTGCGTGCACGCCTTTCTTCTCCCATATACTAGGGACGTGAGAAGATCTCTGGTTAAGATAGAAGATGGTTCTCACCAGTTGGTAGTAGGTGATCCTGGGTCCGTCCTCAGCAGCAACAAACCACCAGGCAGCAGCTCCCACAGTGCCAGCACCCACATAGCCTAGAGACAGAGACAGACGTGATCAAGATGCTTTGGGGATTCAAGTATTGCTAATTAGCAGACGAAAAAGACAAAGAGGCTTACATCCGATGGCCAGGTATCTGAAGAAGAGCCAGCCTGAGATGAGGGGCTCGCGGGCGTTGCGGGGGGGCTTGGTCATGATGTCCAGGTCGGTGGGGTTGAAGCCCAGGGCGGTGGCCGGCAGGCCGTCAGTCACCAGGTTGACCCACAGCAGCTGCACTGGGATCAGTGCCTCGGGGAAGCCTAGCGCCGCTGTCAGGAAGATGCTGCAAGCAGACACACAACCAAAATGTCACACCTTAAAACCAGTAACCACGGATGTGTTTTAAGATTGAGGTGAGTGTGCGTGTCCTCACCAGACCACCTCTCCTACGTTGGAGGAGATGAGGTATCTGATGAACTGCTTCATGTTGTTGTAGATGCCACGGCCCTCCTCCACGGCGGCTACAATGGAGGAGAAGTTGTCGTCGGCCAAGATCATCTCGGAGGCTGACTTGGCCACCGCCGTGCCAGACCCCATGGCAATCCCGATCTCAGCCTTTTTCAGGGCGGGAGCATCGTTCACTCCGTCTCCAGTCTGGAAGGGGACAGAGAGGGCGGTAACAGGCGGTCTCAGACATATTCCAGGAGAAGCAGCCAAACTAACCACCAGGAGCTTGTTGTCTCACCATGGCGGTGATCTCATCGAAGGACTGCAGGAACTCCACGATCTTGGACTTGTGCGAGGGCTCGACGCGGGCGAAACAGCGTGCCTTCATCACGGCCTCTCTCTGGGCGGCCAGCGGCAGATCGTCAAACTCGCGGCCGGTGAAGGCCATGGAGGAGACGTCGTCGTTCTCGCCGAAGATGCCGATGCGGCGGCAGATGGCCACGGCCGTGCCCTTGTTGTCGCCCGTGATCATGATGACCCGGATGCCGGCCAGGCGACACAGCTTCATGGACGCTGCCACCTCCACCCGGGGCGGGTCCAGCATGCCCACACAGCCCACAAATGTCAGGTCCGTCTAGGGGAGGGAGATGGAGACGTCAGACTGACCAGTTAGGAAGCCATCACCGTAGTGCCTCTCGGGTCTTCCTAGATCTTAACGTCATTCCTTATAAACAATGTCTTGAATAGTAGGCCGAGGGTTAAGGGAGAAATGGTGAGTGAATCATTTGAATTTGACAGCTTCCCATTTTGCCTTACCACACTCCCTCCCCTGGCAATGAAGTCCTAATCAATCTTCTCCCCATCTCATTCAATAGAACACTAATGAAGGCTCTCCTGCTCTTTCGCTCCCATTATCTTTCTATTGAAATGTTGCTATGGCCTCTCCCTCTCACCTCGTATTCAACGAAGCGGGACGAGTCCTCCAGCACCATATCGCTCTTGTTGATGGGGTTGTCCCGCGTGGCCAGAGCCAGGCAGCGGAGCGTGTCCCTGCCCGTCCCGTACTCACGGATCACAGACAGCACCTTGTCCTTGATGCCTGGTGTTAGGGGCACCTTGTTCCCGCCCACACGGATGTGAGTGCACCTGTCAATCACTCCCTCTGGAGCCCCCTGCAAGGCAAAGACGGGTTCTTAGCACAGGAAATGGAGGGGTTGAGTAGTTTCTACTGACCATCTATGACCACCTTTGACAACAAGCCAGCGTCCAACAACAAAGCTGATTTCCAAAGCAATTGAGATTAAAGCAGAGTAGGTACTTGCCTTCACAAACATCTTCCCTACTGCTGAGCGGGCCTTGTTGGGGGTGCAATAGACAGACATGGACTTCCTGTCCCTGGAGAACTCCAAGGTGAACTCCTTTTTCATCAGCTGTTTGATCACCTGAGGACCCACAGCAGAGACCCATTTAAAACATGCCCATCCTTTTTCAAGACACAGCCAGGGTCACAGTCACAGGGCAAACAAATACATAACCTTATTCTCTGGCTTTTGGTGATAGGAGATACATTACATATACATTTAGCCTTATTATAAGGTTTTTGATGATTATACAACCTAGACGACTACAAAAACACAGAGCTAGTGACTTTACAGGACCCTGTCAGAAAGAACCTTGTTAGAACTAAACCAAGTGTAGGGGAAGAACGACTTACAGAGTTGCAGGCATTGGCTCTCTCTACATTAGACAGACCCTTGACATCGGTGTCAAAAACGTTCATCTTCTCCACCAAACAGGTGAGGGCTGTCTCTGTGGCCTCGCCCACCTTCTCATACACGCCCTTAGTCTGAGGGTGACGCAGAGAGACACTAATTAGTACAATATCATATACAGAGGACAAAAGCAGTTCATCAATAGTCCACGTCTGGCCGAGATAAGAATGGAAGATGGCGCGTGGAGCTTCCTACCTCGTTGTAATCCAGGGAGGAGTCGTTGCAAAGGGCGCAGATGGAGGCCAGCTCCACCAGGCCATCGTATTGGGAACAATGCACTGGTTTGCCATCATGGAACCTGAAAATAAGTCAAAGAAAAGTGAAAGAATTAATTACGCATGAATAACCAACACCATAAGAAGTGCTCTATTTCAAATGGTAAGGAATGGTGCGTGAGCTTACACTTGTCCCACCGGAGCATATGTGGAGCCTGTGATGGTGAACTCTTTAAGGGAGCACTTATCTTGCTCCGCTTTGTCAATAATGAACATCTAGCACAGAAAATCAGACAAAAGCAGGTTTCAACTTAGAAATATAAAACAGACTAGGGAGCCCCGTTTTTCGACTATAGCACCAGACCACAGGAAATACTTGTGGAATAAACTGGCTGTAGTAGCGTCGCAAGTCCAACATGGGGCAGTAAAAGTCTCCTAACAGAGAAGAGGCTCTGAGCTCAGCGGGAACTGAAATGCAATACTATGGTGAGAACCCAGAGACAGTGAACAGTGGTAGGTTGGTGCGAGAGAGACGTCACCCTGCAGCAAGGCAGACCCAATCTGTGGGGACTGAGATGAACACGGGCTCTCCTCCAGTGGAATGAATGGGAGCTCACGGTAACAAAGAGCAGGCATTTGTTTATCAAAAGGAGACAACCTGTTGATGTGTAGTAGCACATGGGAGACTGAAAGGAAAGGAAAGGCCTGAGTGATATGAGCAAGGTCAAAGTTCTGGACGAGAGAGAGGCGGGCATGTGTGAGACAAACAGCGAGGAGAGAGCGTTAGAGGGTAACCCTGCTGCCTCCGCAGAAAGCAGCTTCCTGCCCACACACTAATCTCCCAGGCGCCTGGCCTCACAGAGAAGAGCGGAGGCAGAATATAGCCCAGCTGGAGAGTTCAGATTCTATATAAAAGGATGAACCGGTGTAGTCGCTCCCCTCCTGAGGCGCTCGGCGTAGACTTCAAAGAGCCCTGACGTCACGAAATGCCCCCCCCCCCCCAAAAAAACAACACTCATGAAAAATAAAAACATGTCTCCTACTTTGGACTGCTAATTTTAATGGTACCCCATTTGGAAAGACTGCAGGGTTTAAAGGTTTTTGTATAGGTCAAAGGACAGAAGCGGTATTGCTACATTAGAAGGCTCAATTGAGAAACACAAGATAGAAATCAATGTTAGAGAGCTCAAATAGATCTCTGGAACATGATGATGCCACAGATTTGTGTAATAGCACATGAACATTTTAAAAGACCGCAGGAGCGGAGAAAGAGAACTCAACTTAAGGTTGGTTATGAAATTGTACTGCTAGTCATAGTCACTGCTGCTGCTCCTGCTGCTGCTGCAAGTGACTGACTGCTGCATACAGATCAGCTAGGGGGAGGGGGAGAGGGGGCAGGAGGGATGTGACAAAGAAGACTAAGAAAGGGAGTGTGGGTTTTAGAGGAGAAATGTTGGGGGGTGAGGGTAGTTAATACCAGGATGATGGGATGCGAGTTGAACAGAGGGTAAAGTCTGACGTAGGAGAAAAGGGAGAGAACGAAAGAGGGAAAACGGAGTGCGCAAGGGATGCTAATGCTCACCAAAGGGACTTCGCAGTCCAGGAATAGCGCCAAGGTCAGCTATTCACAAAAAGGTGAAACTGGGTCTATTTATAACCAGCAACATGACTTATGTCACACAGCATGCACTTAGGCCAATCTAATATGACTCAGTCAACACAAGAACATGATTTAACAGCCCCTGCACTTCAATCATTATTAAACGTCAGTGCTGTACATTCAAATCCATCATTCCGCTGTGCAGCCTCTCCACCACCCAGGGGACAGATCTCACTCAGTCAGCAAACGGCTGGCAGGACCTGCCTTATTGCTCAGGGAGACGCTGCCATTTCCCTCCATAGGCAGGAAAGTTGCACTCAAGTCGTCATGTGGCAGTCAACCAGGTAGCAAGTAAACACAGCACAGCCAAATGAACCGCCGCTCAACGTTCACGTTTGAGTATCCCTTCCTATACCAGAAGCTGCTTGAAGTCCAAGCCCATGAGGCTTTAGGTCGGGTAGTGTTAGAGGAGTGCAGCGTTTGTTCAGCTCACTAGTCATGCCAGATCTACGTCACTGGCTCAGCGCTGCAGTTCTATAAGGCCAGGGGGGCAGGCGCAATCACGGCTGTTTTGCATGACTCTTTGGATTGAACAGCTGGCAATTTGCAATTTCAGTGGCGGCACTTGAGCAGAAGCTGAATTGTTTGCTTGCGACAAGGGGACAGTCACCTTCAAATAAGCCTCTACTGCAGAGTTTAGGGAATAATACCGCAACGCCGTCTGATTGGACCCAGCGATGTCGTCACAGATCCAATCCAATGGTGAGCTCGCTGACCGTCTCCATGGACGAGAAACCAGATCAACAGATCAAAGATCCATCAATAATAAGTAATATATGTGTGTGTCCAGAACTACATCACACTCACTATGACCTCCAGAAGTAAGCCCCTTTTAGTCCAAACTCCCCGCAGTCAAATGAGACTCACCCTGCACACAGACATCTGGTTGGTGGTGAGCGTGCCCGTCTTGTCGGAGCAGATGACAGAGGTGCAGCCCAGGGTCTCCACAGAGGGCAGAGAGCGGACAATAGCATTCTTCTTGGCCATGCGGCGCGTGCCCAGCGCCAGGCAGGTGGTGATGACAGCGGGTAGACCTGATCAAAGACATTGCCAATTACAGCAGATCATAACACCACGATAAGTGATTTATTTTGAGAGACGAATGACGACAATCGTTACCCTCGGGGATGGCGGCAACGGCCAGCGCCACAGCGATCTTGAAGTAGTAGACGGCGCCCCGGATCCAGGAGCCGCCGTGGACGGGGTCGTTGAAGTGGCCGATGTTGATGATCCACACGGCGATGCAGATCAGAGAGATCACCTTGGAGAGCTGCTCGCCAAACTCGTCCAGCTTCTGCTGCAGCGGCGTGCGCTCCTGCTCTGTGGCCACCATCTCGTCGCGGATCTTGCCGATCTCCGTGTTCACGCCAGTAGCCACCACCACGCCCACGGCCTTGCCCGCAGCTATGTTGGTGCCCTGGGGGGATGAGGAAGTTGGGGGCAGAGCCCAGGTCAGAGGGCAGGCTTCACACAAGCAGAAAGACCATTAGAGAGCACAGGAGAACAGGATCACATAAATATGGAACGGGAGAGGGGAGACGACGGCAAATGAACCTTCCAAGGGGCATTATTATTGTGAAAGCAGGAGAACAGCGGAGGAGTGGGATAAAGAGGCAACACTCACTGAGAAAAGCATGTTCTTCTTGTCCTGGTTGACAGCACGGGGGTCAGGCACTGGGTCGGTGTGTTTGATCACGGACACAGATTCTCCTGTGAGAGGGGGGGGGGGGAGCAGAGCCGAGAGATGGAAGAATAAAGGATGAGAAACGTATGCATAGCGTATGCAACTCTTGTTCAGACCGGACAAGGTGGTGATGAGGTTGACATTCAGGGGAGACTAGTGTGTATGCTCTGCACAGCTGACAGAGCAGGGCTGCCAATTACAAAACGCCGCATTGCCTCGGATATTTTTTTACTCCAGCTCCCAGGAGGCTACACCGCAGGGAGGGGGGGTCAGAAAGGACTTGTGGGTAATTAGCAGAGACGAATGGGGTAAGACAGCCTTTGTCCGAGTATATAGCCATTAATGGGAGTAAGGAAGGCTCAAATACCTCCAAGAATGTGCTACCAATTAAGGCAATGAAGCAGGACAAGACATTTCAGATTAGCTCTTAGATCCCTCGTTTTCTTTCATTTATCCTTTCTATTCTCCCTCCTGTCTCCCAATTCATCCACACGCTCCTCTCCATCCTATAATGACAAGGCCGTGATGCTCCCTGAGAGTGTACAGGGGCGTCATTCAGAACCGGAGAGACGGTCCTGTACTCAAACCTGTTTCAGGGTCACACCAGAATGCCTGACTCACGCTAAAGAAACCAATCATTTAGCTCGAAACCGAGGTACATGTTCAAAGAAAAGAAGTGGCCGTAAAACTGATTGTCGGATCTCCGGAACATGGAGTTTCTAGTTGGCTGTGTTGCTAAACAGCGGTAAGGGACACGGTCAAACACACAGAAAAGCAGTTTGGAAATAAGGCTAGCGTTAAACGGGAGCTATACCTGTCAGAATGGATTGGTCCACCCTCAGTGTGGTGGATTTAATGGAAGTCAGCCTGATGTCCGCTGGAACTTTATCGCCAACTGTGGAGTGTAAAGAACGAGAGAGATGATTAGATTATTTAAAGGGGTGAGAGAGTTAAAGGGAATCAAATAGAGAAAGAAGAGAACAAGCTCTGTAAATAGATTAAGTCTACATTGCAATATATGTCCAGCAGATTTATAAGAGCCTGGATTTTAAATGAAAATAATAAAATACGATTTGTTAATAAATTCTTGAAGATTTACAGTGTCTACTATTAGCACAACTTCCCTTTTTAGGCATTTCTTAGAACCCGTTAAAAAGAGGATATGTGCAGACCTTTAAACTGAGCAGAACACTTGTCTGAAACTTTTTCGAGATTCAAAAAGGAAAGTCACATTCTTGTTTAAAGTTTATGGCAAATTTGATGCGTGTCAAAAACGGTTTTAATGGGGGCATGAAACAAACCACTTCCAACATATATATTCTTAACACAACCACTGTGGCAGGCAGATATGGACTGCTGCTCACCCTTTCCACTAACATCAGGTATTTGGTAATTGTCTGCAAAATGTAAACACCAACCCCCCCACTCGCCTTTCTCCAAACAAAGCCTTGGATTATTTAGAGACGCAAGGGTCTATTAAAGCTCTTTACGTTTATTAGGAACGACTGAGAGGGGCTCAATCTGCATGCCTCGCTCAAAAGCACATCCTGCTGAAGTCTAACATCCTGTTCCCTCTGCCCGGGAAGATAAAGAAACTGGTGGTAGCAAGAAGCGGTGAACAGGTCAGTTGGCTTCTAATAGCTCAACACATGCTATAAAAATTGTGTGACCATGTGTACAGAGAAATGGCATGTGCTCGGAGACTACTTTCTGTATAGCACTATGTGTGGTTCACTTAAAAGAGTGGAGAGAACGTCTTAGGGATGAGATCAACAAAGAACTATTACTACCACCACCTCTTCAAGTGTGTTGAAGCTACGTTTTATAAACACAAGTTGGATTCCCTGTCTGAGCGACGAGTTCTCTCTGTGGAGGAGCCAAGGAGATAGTTGTGACAGACTTGTAAACCTATCCGTAGGCCTCCTCAGTGCCCTTTTGTGCAAAGAGGGGGGCGGCTCAGGAAATAGGGGCAGAAGGACTACAACACATAAGCCCAAAAATGGGAAAACTATTTTGATCAGTTCTAGAGCGTGTGGTGGTGAAGGAGGGGTTTCAAATGTGGGGCTGCTCAGTGTAGAAGCCTCCTGCATAACAAACAGGACAGGCCACTGAATACTATATAGGTCTATACTGGCCATTCCCACTCCTTTTGCCTAATACATTTAATTCAGACAGCACACAAAAAAATTAAACGCAACACAAAAGATACAACCATATATTTACATAGGGTAGGAGGTGGTAGAGAAGGTTGACTAATAACACAAAATACAGTACTGGTCACTTTGCATTATGCAACAAGAAGCCAACAGAATATTGTTGTTGTTGTTAAACCAAACTACTAGCACTCTAAAAATGATCTTCAGCCATTCAGTCTAAAAAAAAAAAAAAAGACAATTCCTTCCCCTGCCTGTTCTTTTCTGTAAGTAAGCACCAAAGATCTTGGAGGTCTTTCCACCCCGCGCATCCTCATCTTTTACGTCAGAACATCCCTCCCACCTCTGTGGATCCATCTTTCAAAAGGTTACAGTAAAAACGTTCCCCCAGCCCAAATTAATAGTGGAACATGGTCCAAATAGTATACCTAGTATGGGTCATTTTCTTCATCTTTCTTTCTTTAAAAAAAATAAATAAAAAAAATAAAAGGGTCGGACAGGAGGGTAGCCTTATTGTGAGTGAAAGTAGAACAAGACTGCTAGCCAAACAGGCCATTGCTTAAACAGAGTCCTTGTCAAAGAAGTAGCTATTCACCAGTGTTTGACAACAGACCTCCCTGTGCCATATCAATGTGCTCCTGAAACGTCAATACAGATCAACCAGGGTTGTCGTCAGACTAAAAACTCAGATATGGATGTATGGGAATATACACCTTCCCTAATATGGGGAGAACTAGAATTTATTAGCAGTCGACCCCATCACAAACACCTCCTAAAGAGGTTTTCTTGATAACCGAGAAAGATTAGAGGCGCAACGGGTTGACGCTTGACGTACAAGCCTGTTTACATTACTGTGGGCATTTGTTAGTTTGACATTTTTATCTGCGTGACAACACGGTGCACTTAGCTCTCAATCTCTCTAAGAAAGCAACTGGAGCCTCAACATTGGGGGCCTTTTGATTTCCCCTTGTGAACAAAGAGGATCCTTTCTAATCCCCTGAGTGAGAGACAAATGTCAGCTCTAGTGGTGTCACTGCAGCGGCCTAAGCACACAGACGGCTCACAGTATCACGGGGTCTGGTCTACGTCACAAGACAGGAGACCGGCAGTAGCATTCAGAACAAAAGGTTGACCCGTCCACCCCAGTGGAGCTGTTCATTTATGTAGGACAATGACAAACACACAATATTCTCAGAAAAGGACAACTTCAACCAAAGAAAACACAGCAAGATGTAAATACTGACATTATCCACAAGCAATACAAATCAAAGGAAACTGTATTCTGTTATAACACCACAGCAATCATCTACATGGGGAGTCCAGTGCAGGCTCAGTGACTAGGGAGATCACAGTCCTGTTAATCTCTCAGAGCCCCCTGGTGAACGAACACGTAGGCCGACAGTTTCCTGGGTTCCTTCTTGCTGCAGTCCTTCAGTGCCTGGGCGACACACCATACTGCCCCCGTGAAACTAAACATAACACAAAAAGGGATAGCTCCACATAGACTAACATAACTCCAGCTAACGTGCTTCACAATGGATGGCTGTTGTTCAAGTACAATGAGCGTGACAGACGAGCAGAATGATAATGTCTGTGAAAGAGACCGATGGAAGGAAAAGCAGCACTAGGAAGACGGCGAGTATAGATGGACCACCTTTGTCTCTTTTCTATATAAACACATAAACACACACGGAAAGAACAGCAATTTGTTTAATGATTTATTTGATCAGATCTGCCATGTTCTGAACTGTAAATCTCTCTCCATCTCTATCCTAGTAGACTAACGACCCTTCCAGCCAATGCTGACCCAACACACCGGCCAAGAATTTAGTAACACTGTTTGGCACAGGCCCCACACGCACACACAACGGAGAATCTAGAGAACTATCAAAGCAATCAAAAGAACCACTTTCCCTCAATGTTTTAGGAAACATCACAGTACTACAAATGTGTTGCAGTGGGCCAAGACTGCATGAATGGGGACGTTTAACAGGAAAAGAAAGTTGGCAGCCGCCAAAGGAATTAACTTCAGAACGGCAGTTAGGCCGTTACCTCAGAAGATGACCGACACCACACAGACGCACAATCAATGCAACTAAGCAGAGTCAACCACGGATTACCATGGTTTCTATTTGCTTGGAAACAACACCAGTAGATATTTGAATCTCTGTTTTTCCTGGCTGCATTAGGAGTGGGCAGACCATTCTCTATGTCCCAGTCCCTACACACTGTCCATGTCTATACTTAACAAAAGGACGGTTAGCGTGTGATCACGGTGATAGTACTTCAAGGTCATTGTCATCCAGACGGTGGGAGATGGCAGCCCGCAGCTCTGACTCACCCTTGAAAAGGATAGGAGGAGTCAACTCACTGCTTGTGCTGCTCCAATAAAAAAAAATTATAGGAAAGACACAATTGAGTTTTCCAATTAACAAACAATCTTGGACAGATTATACAAGCTCAGACACAAAATGGTCAGATCTATTCAGAGCAGAAACTGTGTTACCAAACTGTGCTAAACCCTTGACAAATATATTTATTTCCCTAGGACGAGATAAACCACCGCCTATGAATAGCTTTTCATTACAGCTCTAAAGCTGAGGGGACATCATGGACAGAATCAAGACTCCCGCTTTAAAATGGTACTTATAAATTAGGAACAAATTAAGTTTGCTAAAACCTTCTCCCTCCACATTCCTATTCATATACCCACAGGCACACTGGTAAGAGCTTTATATGGCAAACTCAGGGAGCGGGAAGAAAGGTGTTAACACCAGGCTTTTTAAACTTCCGACAACAGTCAGGACCAGGGACAAAGGAAGACGGCTGGGCAGCCCTCCTTCTCTGACAATTCCTTTGACGAGGAGAAGACGGCCTTTTTTTTGGAGGAGGAAGCTTGAGAACACAGAGAAAGAGGGAAAATAAGGGTGTGCCGAGTGGTGACGTAAAAGGGAGCGCAGCCAATCTTTGCTCGATCACAAGGAAAGAAGGTTGTCAACAATAAGGCAAAATTCAGACAGCCTAAGGAGGAGAAGATTTTTCCAATGTTCACAAAATTATATTTTCATGGTCATTCAACACAATGTCTTCAATTTTTCACCACCAAACAAGCTGCATGTTACATTGGTAGACATGTTGTACAAAATGCATTTGCCCCTCACACCCCCGCTCTCTCGCTCTCTCAGTACTTCTTACGTAACAGCTCTTCTCACCTGGTGAAGCTAGTAGAATATCAAGGGGATGAACTTGTTACAGCTCGCATGCATGTGCGTGTGTGTAAACCAGCGTACCTGTCTGTAGGTACATGTGTGTGTTTGTGTGTGCATAGGGCAGGGCTTCCTCACATCCTCAAACCTGCTTGTGGAGTTTGAGCTCTGAAAACACGTCCATGTAGCAGGCCTATGAAGGTGTTTTGACAACAACAATCAACAAACGCACAAGACACATTATTCCAAAACAACCCCATCCAAATAATTTGAAATGCAACTCAAGATGTAAAAGCTTGACATGAATGACATTACCCAGCAGCAAGGGTTTCTCGCTTCATTATAGCCCCAACATATCTCTGTAGCCAACATAACCTGGCCAGGTAACTAGTCCACACAAGCCTGTTGATATGGGAAATGTGAGTAGAAAGGATGTCAACCATACAGACAAGAGGTCGGCAGGTCCCTCCTCTTCAGTTTGTCAAGCACAATTACTCTCTCACAGGATGCAGCCCCATTGCACGTCAGTGAAAGTTGTCTCAGTCACAGGTCATTTGGTTAGAAGTGGAGAAAGTTAGAATAGGGACTCTCAAAGATACTCTCAGCACACCTCTGCTGCTCAGAAATAGACTCAAGCAGCAGCTGCAGCCATAAAGGGCTCTGCTCCACAGGTAGAAGCAATGGGAGCCTCATCACTGATGGGGTGGGCGAGTGACACCGCACCGAATAACCCTGCTCTTAACCTAGCTTGGAATAGCCTCTCGTATAACATAAGAGTCCTCCCCAGGCAACAGAAAACTGCAATGAAACAGGAGTACCTAAGTCAATATTGTGCGAGATGAATTGTTTAAGTCGTTTAATAGATGAACACCCAGGTGTTGTCTACTGTTGCTAGTGCCGTCTCTAAGTGACAGTGAGCTGTTTGATACCGTGCTCTGTTTGCCAGATAAGACTTGTTAAATTTCTACCTCTGCATGCATACATGAAAGACCAGTCACAAGCACACATAACTGCGACATGAAAATATGAAGGAAAAAAAAAAACCTTTGAACAAGTACACCTGCTCCCTCGTTTAGCCTTTGTGCAGTGCAGATCACATAACACATGGCTCTCAGTCAGTGTCAGGCAGATAAAAAGGCACCAACGGGCCAGAACCTGTTCAAGTTCTTAAGAGTAGTGACATGGAGAGTTGAACTGTTGAACAACATGATCAGTTACAGTGAGATGTCAGCATTGGGAAGTCAGATGGCTGGCTAATCTACAGAAAAAAATATTTTTAACACACACACAAAAACAAAGTAGGAAGCTCAAACAAATGCCAGTGATTCTTTATAGACATTCAGTTGGACTGAAGATGCATCGAATTTAAGACTGGCCATGTGCACTTTTTCAGTTGATCTTTGATCATGATGGAGTCTTACCTGCAACCTCCACAATGTCTCCAGGCAGGAGGTCTCTGGCCTTGATCCTCTGGACGCTCTTCCTATCCTGGCGGTACACCTTGCCCATCTCCGGCTCATACTCCTTCAGGGCCTCAATGGCATTCTCTGCATTTCTCTCCTGCAAACGAATTAGAATTATTTCATTTGCCTCTTTGCTACATGTCCCACTAACATAAAGACGTTCAAATATGGCAGCAATACTATATGAAGGGGTTTCCTTTCTAATTCCATGAAAGACAACATTACAAGATCATCTGAAGTCAACATGTCATCCATCATTAGAATCTCAGCACCACTTCTAGCATACGCCCTATGATGTCCCCTCCTACTCCATCACCTTTACTCTTACACTATGAACAGGAATAGCCTGAGAGAACAGGCCAGAGTAAAATCTCCCAGATGAACAAGGAGAGGCACTACAGGCCACAGCGCCTGGACTGGTCAAGTGTGATGGAACACTGTACACAAACTCACTGCACGGTCATAAGAAATGACAAGTTGAGTCCAGCGTGAGTTATAACATCACATGTTGTTACACAAGACTTGTTTGCATAGTTAGACAAGTGATAGTTTTCCTTTTTACAGACACTTTGTGAATTCTCCAAACATTAACTTAGCTAGAAGGCACATGGTTGTATAAAGAACTTCAGGACCAACTCACTGTACCAAGCAGAGCTATGTATACTGCCCGACTTAACTGCTGTTCACTAACTAGGAGCTTCCTTCCCATGTTGGCAATGTCTTATCTTCAATAAAGTCATGTCAAGTTCATGCAGTGAACGGTACTCACCAACAAATGCGAGACTTATTGGTATTAGACAACGCAGAACTGCCTAGATTGCAAATGATCTTTCATGATTTCATGCCAGGGAAACGTCCATTTCTATTTCTGTAGAGAAAGTCCATTTTATAATAGTTGTTTTGCTTTACACAACAATTTCTCACTGAGAGGTAGACTCTAGACAGAATGCCTGCATACTGCGGTGTGTCTATGGTGGTGTGTGTAAAACAAATTAGCGGCCCCCAGCTAATGGCCGATCACTACCATTCCCATGCAAGGCAAGTGCTGTAGCCAACCTGTTGCCAAGAGACCAGCGACGTTATTTACGAATCTTCATTTACAACACTTTAAATCTACTGCTGCCAACCGGCAGGCCGGTTAAGCTGGGAGTTCCTGTGCCCGGGAAGCGGGAGGTACCATACTCTGCTTCAACTCTAATCTGAACGGGAAGCCAGGAGAGAGGAAAAAGGTAAACAGCATGTGTGACGGGCAAGGTTGCTGGCCTGTTACTGCCTGCCACCCAGGTGAACAGGCTGACAGACCAATATTATCTCGTCCCTATGGAACCGACACCATAACCCTTGCAGGAAAAGTACAGACTTTAGGGGGTGGGGTGGGGAGCAGAGCGAGGAAAATGCTATCGCCAGTTTTGGAATGTTCCCTTCTTGGAGTCACCTGAATACAGAGTTGTGTCAGAAAAATGAGCGGAGGCAGGGGTTTCGCAGGCCAGTGAATGGAGACCAAAATAAACCGAGGAAAAGTGGGACAAGATTTTCAGGGTAACTGAGAAAGGTGGCATTGGAAGACAGGATCTCTTGTGAGCCCTAAGGGGTCTAGAGGGATCACGGCTCCATCTGAAGCTTTGGTGAGGAAAGTTAGACGTGCACGATGAAACTTACAGATGGCTCTACTTCAATACCCTTAATATTCCCTAACTTCTTCACGTTTTAGTTTCTACACTTCCTGCTAAGAGGGGAAATAACAAGCTGGATGAGTACAACCTAACAGGCTTCTGAAATCAAACAAAAATACTTGAACATGTTAAGAATGTTATATGTGTTAATACAAAGAATTTGTTAGCTACATGTTGCAGCTTACCAAACATTTTCATAATTGTGGTTTAATTTCCTTTTCTTGAACAGGGGTTACAGGTGAGTTAGTGAGCCGAACGTGTAAGCATTAATAAATGCTCTGCGCAAAAACTGTCTTCCGACAAATGTCTAAGCAGGTACTAAAAGTTAAAATCAAACTTTCAGACACACTGATGACACCTTATTCAGCGAGGGGAAGATGTACATTGATGTTCTGGAAGGCAGTTTGAAACTCTAGTGCAAAGGTACTGGGGGAGGAAGATGGGACTAAAGGCTTGTACTTCTGTGCTCTTCTCATGCAGGGACAACACACGTCATCTAGCATTATTGTTTGAGCATCATGAACAATAACCGCCAAGGACAAGTCTATCAAAAAACTGTGTTCCAGCAAATTGAAAGGCAGTAGACTGTGGAGACTGCTTTAAATGACTGAAGTGCGGTACATTTTCACGTAACTAGGCAACAGTTAGATTACCATCCTAGTAAAATCGATTGGGATTTGAAGCACCTAACAACCTTACCACATAGTTAACACTGAAAATAAAGATAAGTCTTTACAAACAAACAGTCACATTCTAAAAGATATAACTTTGTTTCAGCTAAAAAGATGAAGAAGGTAATGAAAATATTAAGTTTTGCTTTAAATAAAGTTGGGCGATCCCTCTCTTAAAATCAGGACAAATAGTAATAAGCTAATAACATTTTCTGTAGCTCTTATCTTTGGTCAAAGCATCTCTCTCAGACTTTCCTGGGATTCAGGGAGGGACTGATGTATAACTAGTGAAGTGCACAAGAGTGCTATTCCTAAGGTAAACTTTCTTCACAGCATCTAAGTCCTGCATTTACAGCCCTACACACTAAAAGGAAAGTAAGCAGTGTTGTTATCAAATTGAGTGAACAAGACATTGCTATAAGACCAGAAGAATTGATCTCTCCTATTTCTAGTACCAAAATCCCCATCTAAATTAATTTTAATATCGTAATAACAAAAGGATTAAGACTTGTTCTAGACTAAATCTCACTGTCAATAGAGATACTCATCATCCTTCTCATGATTCAGTTCATCATTCAACAACCACTGGGTAGGGAATACCAAATGAAATACCTGCAAAAGTAAAGCAAAGGCAAAATCCACTAAGGAAACAACAATGAGAAGACCGGAGACAGCTAAAAATTTACCTGCCAGACACCAACAATGGCGTTGGCTATGAGGATCAGCAGAATCACAAAAGGCTCTACAAAGGCTGTAATGGTCTCCTCTCCCTCTTCAAACCAGGCCAAGACCTATACACCAGGGGAAAAGTAAGAAATAAAATGTCAACAAAAATAATTAAACTTTTTAAAAGTTCACATAGACAAGAATTATTAGTCAAGATGGAGCAAGTCAACCCATTCGTTTTGGTTGCCGGCTTTTATTCCCCAAATAGTTTATCGTTATAAGAACAAAAGAAGTCATGAAGGAGGCATTTTAAAAGGGATGTCAATTTGAAATTTTAATAATCTAAGATACAAAATACTATGTCACGCATTTGAAACAGCATTCTTAAATCTGACCAGGCATTTAGCCTCCAAGCACTTGCTTGAATTGTCTGCTACAGAACACAGGACAGTCCTATTTGAAGTCATGCTCATTATCAAAAATCATTCCATTCTCACAACTGAACGAGTACACAAAATCCACCCCATTACAGTCACTATATTACACAAGTTAAATCAGCTAACTAATTGGACCATACATGTGACTGACCAGTGTCAGAGGTGCCCTATGACTCACTGAAGCATTTGATTTTATTTGCAAGGTATGAAATGCCCATTATGCAGAGGTTATGTCCTTCATAAATTGGGAGAACCCCCAGTAACGACCTAACCTAGCTCTCAATTGATAAATAAAATGATCTAGACTACACAAAATTCTTAACTATGACTTCAACCTAAATTCAGCAAACCAGGCACAGAAGCTGCCTCCCGTTTCAGAAATATTACTTTTGGAGAACAGGAATATCCATTGTGTTACCTCGCTTGACTTAGTCCAGATAGAACGATTTGCCATAATTTCTGGATAGGATACAAGGTATCAAACCATACTCATGTATCAACAATGTCATTTAAATGTAAATAACCGGTACAGCTAACGGATGGATTTATTTGAAATAGCATACAATATGTGTGCCAGTGCCAACAATCAAAAGTCTAATAGTAAAACTTGAAGCCTACAACTACTTATGGTCTAGCCTACAACTCACTGTGTCTGTTTTACTGACAGTCAAAGCCACGTGGGAACCAGCCAAGCCTGGAGGATTCCAAATTAGATAAGAAAATATGCCTATAATTGCAAGTGTCAATGTAGCCACTGATAAAAAAAAATAAAAAAAATACAAGAAGCAGCATTGCGTCTGAAATAACTGTCCAGTCAGATTAAATCTACCTAGTTGGTTGTCATAACTTCAGGTTTGGATTATATTCTCAGACCTCTGTCCCACACGTACACAAACATCACATCAGTCGTTCCAGAAAATAACCAGTCACAAAAACACAACCATTGAGTTGACCTGGGATGTTCCGTTGATGGTACAGTCATAATTAATCCTTGTTTACTTTTTAATTGCTGCTCTTCTGAGGTGAGCACTTAAGTTATTTTAATCAAGAACTTAAATCTCAGGAAACGGACTCGAGTGGCTTTAGGTCTAATATGCCTCAACACGTTATTATCAAAAGGTGTTCCACATTCTAACCCGCATTAGATCGCCAGACAGATTCTGGGCATCACATTCTCCTTTAGCCACACTCTAGATCATCTATGACCTACACTGAATCAATCATAAGATATAAAGTCATTCCTCCAAAAGTAGCCCTTAGAAAGGGTCAAATGAGAGTTGAAATAATAGCAATTTAGTAATTGAGTTGGTAAATCTTAAGAAGCCATCAATGAACACTTACATCCTAAAATATATTAGCATGGATATATAAATGTTCCACTCACAGAACCAAAACTGCTAAAACTTAGGCCACTGGTATGTTAACAGTCTATTTAGTGTGTACATAATCAATATTGTGTAGACAAATAGCCATGCCACAGAACTGCACAATTCGTTCTGTCACTTAAGTGTACTTGGATGTAAACTTACAAATGATATACAGGCTGCCAGAAGAAGAATCCTCACAAGTAAATCTTCAAACTGCTCCAGAACCAGTTCCCACAGAGATTTGCCTGTGAAATAAATTATATTCATTTTACAATTTTTTTTTTTTTAACATGATCAAACAATAAAACCTCTTTAACTTTTTTTGAAAATGTACTTACCCTCCTCAGCTGGTAATTCTGCAGATCATCCCAAAGCCATGCAGAGAAGACATATATTTGAAAAATATTTAGAACATTTCAAATGGTATAAACCTAAATGTGAAATACACTTAGAACAGCTTTGTTCATAGAAAGCATAATAGTTCAACGTCACTGTAGCTGGCCAGCCATTTCAAAAACTGATAGCAAAGTATTTCAACATCACAGAATGACGTCAGAACACCCTTTTTTTCCTCCAGACATGTCGCCGGTTTCCATTGAATAAAGGGCCAGCCGGCTAGCTGCAAAGCTAACTTGCTAGTACTAGGAGTAGCTGGAACCATGACTATGGCTTTTATAGTTAACACAACGTATGAAGGTAAACGTGTGAGTTACCTTAATAAGAGCTAGTTACTCACCGTTAGGTCCCCATTTCTCTCGTTGTTTCTTTATCTGGTCTGAGCTTAGACCTGTGCTTTCGTTTACACTAAAATAACAGTAAACTTCTTCCACCGTCTTTGTGTGTGCGTTGTCCATGGTGAATGGCCACTTGAGGACACCAATTCGTCTCTTGCAATCTCAACCTATTTTCCACCCTGTCAGCTCGGTCAAATATAATTATGTAGTAGAATATACCAGACTTACAAACCCGTTTGAGTTTACAACAGTAGAACAGGCAAGCAAATCAAGGTTTGAATGCGTTAACTAGCTAAGCTAGCAAGCTAACGTGTTCTTGTCTCAATTTCCAATCCCCGTCGAATTCGCCGGTGGCACTGCGCTCGTGACTAAGAAACAAGTGTTACACAAAGAAAATCACATACCACCTTCACCATAGCAAATAAGGTCTAGTTGACTCAAAATTTTTAGCTAACGTTAGCTACATGTGACTAAATTTGAGATTCTTATTGCTTCGTCCGATGTGGCTGCTGTGTTGCGGAATCAGTATCATCATCAGCACCAATCGTATTTGTCCGCTGCTGATCTCCCGTGCTCCAAATGGAGTGCTTGGTGTCCGCATGTGGAATGCGCCCATTGGTTAAGAATTCCGGAAATACGACGCCAATTCTCTTCAACATCTACCGCCATCGGTGTCAGACATTTAAGGAATACATTTAATTTCAATCTCCACCTAATTGGTCATTTGTCCAAATATGTATTACATTCTCATGTTATTGTGAAGCTGCCCACCATTTTTATTTAATAGACACGTTGTAGTTGTTTTTGAAATAATATATTACAATGATAAGCCTTTAAGTGAAATCTAAATGTGTCTCCATTTAACCTGACATAAAATACAACGATACAATAATAATACAATAATCACTGAACTTGTAATTTCACATTCAAACAGTTTAATTTTCCCGCATTTGCCAAGGCCGATTGTTGAAACTAAGACAAGTTCTGTGATTCAAAGTTGAAAATTACATTTAATGTAGAAGAGATGCACAGCTACAAACAAATTGGATAACTTTATGTTCAGTTTCTTTGAGTGTTTTGAAAAGCGCTTAATAAATATAATGTATTATTATTATTATTATTATTAATAATAATAATAAAAATGGCAAAAAACATTTAGGTTCATTGGTGACTCTAAATTGTCCATAGGAGTGAATGTGTGTGTGTGTGAGGTTGTATGTCAATGTGTTAGCCCTGCGATGGTTTGGCGATCTGTCCAGGGTGTACCCCGCCTCTCCATCGAAGTCGGCTGGGATAGGCTCCACCCTCCGCGACCCTGCAAAGGAAAAGCGGTTCTGATAATGGATTGATGGATGGATAATAATTAATAATAATAATAATAATAAAAATAACAATGATAATATCTAAGGCACTTTAATTTGTATAAACATAACAGATCACAACCTAACTAGTACCGCTTTAACATTCACCAATGACAGTAATCTTACATTAACAAAGTAAAATTTGATTTCAAGTAGGGGTTTCAACTTGTTTGATAGATAGCCCTACAAAAGACATCACGCATATTGGACATAAAAGATAAGCCATTCCACACAGGGCACTACCAAAGCACAATTTGGCCTGTAAAATTAATGGCAGGGGGCAGCACACAATTGGCAGAATTACAAAGCAGTCAATAGATGAGTGCAGTAATAGAGTGCTGCAGTAGCATAGCTGACCTCATCTGCAAGTACTCAAACCTCCGTCCCATTTATTTCTAAAACACATTTCAAAACAACAAGTGTGGTATAAACAAGATCTGGCAAGAGAAAAACATAAACAAATACATAGGCATCAACACACACAAAAACACATCAGGACCATCCAAATTTCAAATAATTGAAGTGATTTATGAGCCCGGCCTTGAATTAAGGAATCAAAGGAAGAGGCGGACCTTAGAAAGGGAGATCTTGTTCCACAGTCTTGGGGCTTCATCAGAAACGGTGCAGTCACCCCTGAGTTTGAGTATGGATCACTAATAGCCCCAGTTTAGACGGTCCAAGGGCCCAAGCGGTGGAATCAGGGATTATAAAGGTCCACTATTTAGGAACAAGCCTGTCCATTTAGGGCTTTAAAAACAAACATGACCTTAAAATCAGTCCTAATCCGCAATGATTTCCAGTAAAGGCAGACCAGAAAAGGTCTAATGTGGTCTATTTTTTATTTTTTGGGATAGAAAATACTCAAACATGACAATAGTACAAAGCTGGATGAGCTGGTTGGTTTTCACTATATTGCATTGACGTGCTTGTCAAACCTAAATGCTGAATCAAATATCAGGTGAACTTTTTTGACAGAGGTTTAAACAAGGGTGGATAGGTTTAAGGATATGCTAGTGGAAAACAATTTGATGAAGTCAGGGCAAGCATATGGGACAATAACGGACTTGCTTTAATTTAGCTGCAGGACGTTTTGTGCTATCCAACACGTAATGTCCTCAAGTCTTTGTCATTCCAGGCGGCTGTTTAGTTTACACTGGTCCTTAGGTTTCATTAGCTGTGTGTCATCTGTGTAACAATGTAAGGAAATGTTGCACTTATGAATAATTTGGATTCCGCAAGAGAGACTAGCTGGGGAAAAGAGGTAGATGTATTCCTTAGGTAGGATGTGAACTAGGTCAAGGCCAAGCCATCCCCACCAACCATGTACAGTCAATTAAGAGGTCATGCTCCACTGTGTTAAACGCTGCTCTTAAGTCAATCAAGAATCAGGACAAAGAGAAATATGCTATTGAACACTTGAACAGGCCAGATACCCCAATGCTGTGGGGAGCACTAAAACCTGAAAGAAATTTCTTCAGAATGTTACTTTGATGTAAGAAGGGCAGTACTTCACAATTGAGTGAATGACCTTTTCAAGAACCTTTGACAGAGGTGGAAATTTACAGATGGGTCTGTAAGATTTGGGGGTCTAGCTTTATTGTTTTCAGGATGGGCTGGACCACTGCATATTTGAAGCAAGTTGGAACCGAGATGCTGGGACAGACTATGTCAAAGGCATACCGCATCTATCAGGGGCAAAATACAAGCTCAGGAAATTATTTTATGACATTAACACACACACAATTCTATATTTAGATAAATGTTTACTTGCAAAACAGCTTACAGTGAGTGAATGATATATTTTTCAGAAAGGTAAATAATACCAGGAACTAAATATCTGATGATTCTCCCATTAACAAATAAAAATAAATATAAAAGGTCTTTCTATAGAAATGTGGGCAACCTAAATGCCATGTTTAACCAAAGGGAGATATTTTACAAGATTAGTTAATTCTGCGGATACTAATGGTCCACTTCCTATTCTTGGGCTGACAGATCTGATCGAACCTGAGGAGCTCTACTTAATGATACTTTGCTCCACTCTATTGGAAATCTACAGTACTACACCAAAAGTAACTCTACAGAAAGTACTCACGCGATATCTCACTTTGGGGTTCAAAGTTGACTGTATGTGGCCATGTGCATGGCTGCTAACCTCAATGTATAACAAATGTAATGGCAATAATGGTCTGAATATTTACAAGCTAAACTTGACTCGTTGATTACCATACTTATTTTAAACATACAACTGGACAGATCCGGTATTGTTAAATATCTGTTGGGCATCTCTGACTGTCCTACTCTTTTGGTTGCTTAAAGTTTTATTTTCTTTTTAGCGAGCATTGACAGATAAGTTAGCTTGAATGCTTACACTAAACTGCCAGCTTTCCAAAACCTTTGGCTATAATAATTGTGTATAATTCCTCTCCGATTCTCTCGAATTCCGAATGCCAGGAAGACCTATGTAACATGAAGAACTTATAGCAGAATATGCTAACAACCCAATCTGCACTGCTGAGTGCCTATGTTGCAAACAGGCGATTTTTAAGTCTCTTAAGTGACGGTAAGTTACAGCGGTCCTTGGCTAACAGTTAGCTCATGTTCGATGATGCAATGCCTGTGACAACGTTATCACGAAGATATATCTTAAAACACATTAATTAATTTCAAGATTGCTAATGTGGAAGAAATTCTGGGCTAGGTGGTTAGAGGATCATCCTTAAATGTGACACGATTTGTCATTTTATGTTGTGTCGTGACTAAGACTAATAATTAGCATCACAGCTGTCAAAAATATGAGGCTCCTTTTCCCAGTTGCAGTTTAATACCATAATAACATTGTATTTGTCGTTTTGATAGTACTGTGCTTTAGAAATGATCCGTTAACGATGTAAATATAGGCTTAAATCTAAAATAATTTCAAAGAACGTGATCTTGTTGGATCTATTCACAGGATATTTACTTAAGTGTGAGTGGTCACATTTGAGGATGAGTGAAGAGGCAGGAAAAATTCAGACTACCAAGCTTCTCAAACGAGTCATTGAGGAAAATGAGTCCTCCGGTAAGAATGGGCATGACACCAAGAGACATAAGTCTGATGCTGAAAAGGCAGATGATGAGAAGAAACAACCAAAACGAAAAGTAGCTCTCCTAATGGCATATTCAGGCAAAGGGTACTATGGTATGCAGGTTGGTATCTGTTTCTGACTTTCAAATGTTTATTCACTCCAATGCTTTAGAATTACTTATTGGTCCCTCATGCAGATACTTGTGAATGTGATTTTTGCACGTGTACTTTATGTGGTGTAGAGAAATGTTGGGTCCTCCCAGTTTAGAACTATTGAGGATGAGTTGGTTACTGCACTGATTAAGTCTGGTTGCATCCCCGAAAACCATGGTGATGATATGAAGAAAATGTCTTTCCAAAGATGTGCAAGAACAGATAAGGTAAATGGATATAGCATTCAAAGGCAATAGTTTCAATACAATAGGGTTTAAATGCAGTTTTTAAATACGCTCTATGTCTGTCTCACATCCTTTGTGTCAAATCACTTGTGTTTGTCAGGGTGTTTCTGCTGCTGGACAAGTGGTATCGCTAAAGTTGTGGCTTATTGAAGACATCTTGCAAAATATCAATGCACATCTTCCATCACAGATGAGAGTTCTAGGTGAGACAGACGAACAAATAGTTTTTTCGTTGTTTCCTGAAATTCATAGGAAGAAGCTTGGTTTGTTATGTTGTGGTTGACAATTGTTATCTGTGTTGTTTGCTCATAGGTTTCAAAAGAGTTACTGGCGGTTTTAATTCCAAAAACAGCTGTGATGCTCGCACCTATTCCTACATGCTTCCTACAGTGGCATTTGCACCAAAGGATTTTGACGCCCAGAATTCCTCTGCATTCCGCCTAGAACAAGAGACACTGACAAGATCTAACCGACTTTTTGCCCGGTACAAGGGCACCCATAACTTTCATAATTTCACTTCGCAGAAGAGCCCTCGAGACCCCAGTGCCAGGCGCTATATCACAGAGATGTCTTGCGGTGAGCCATTTGTTCGTTGTGGCGCAGAATTTGCCGTTATCACTGTACGAGGGCAAAGCTTCATGATGCATCAAATTCGAAAGATGATTGGCCTGGTAATTGCTGTGCTGAAAGGCTATGCAGGGGAGGATGTGCTAGAGCGAAGCTGGGGGGAGGAGAAGGTAGATGTCCCCAAGGCCCCAGGGCTAGGCCTAGTGCTGGAGAAGGTTCACTTTGACCGCTACAACAAGCGCTTTGGAGGAGACGGCCTTCATCAATGTCTAGAGTGGACCCAGGAGGAAGAGGCCATCATGGCCTTTAAGGAGGAGCACATCTACCCAAGCATAGTGGAGACTGAGTGTCAGGAAGGATCCATGGTCAGTTGGATGGCAACTTTGCCAATTCATGACTTTGAGGCAACTGCCACAATCACACAAGATAAAGAGGACCCGAAACAGGTGAAAAGCTTTTGAGAGAGCAACGTATTATCTTATAAACCCATGCCATCTACTAAAATGTCGTACCTTAACGTATTGTTGTATACTTTAAAGGCTTTACTAGTTACACATTTTTTAGGATCCCTTAAACTAGCCAATTTTACCATTGGTTTTTGTTGGACTCATTGAATTCTTAATGGTTTAACAGATCCTGATTCATAAGTATGTGACAATTGTGGGAAATTGTCCCACAATAACGCACATTAAAAGATGAGCCGTGCCTGATCAAACAAAGCTAACAGAAAACATTCACCAATGTGATCCTGTTCATGCAGTTCATTGTTCTCTCACAGTCCCAGATTAAACAAACTTTTCCTGGTTCAATTAAAATACATAACTTACCCCTGAAGCTGCCAACTGAAATTGGCAAGTGTGTCTTATAGATGTTCTTTCAGCATCCATAGGTTGCCTAAAATTGTCAATTATTCAGCCAAATTGAACACACATTTGCAGTAAATAAAAACCAAACTACAGGACATTGCAGCAAGCCATATTTAGAGTCCATATTTAGACCTGTCTATTCTAAGATGCAGAATATCAATGCACATGCTATTCCTTATTTGTCAATGCATTCCAGTGTTCGGACAATATATACATAACCAATAGATACCAACATTTCACAGTTATCATGGTGAGATATTAAATTCATTTGGACAAGTCTGCCCCAGGATTTGTGACACTTTGAGGAAACGGACGAGTTCAATAAAATTGTGAATTGTCGTTCATAGTTTCAATGTAAAACTGGGTTGCTCGGTTATTGAGATTGCTGTTGCAACATTTGTAATTTTCCACTCTCCGTTTCCAGGATGATGAGGATGGAGGGAATGGATCAGATTAATTTACCAACCCCTGAAGGAAGGTCGACCGTGCTCAAGGATGATCTTATTTTTTTTCTTTAAAGTTATAATGAAAAAAGTGAAAATTATGTGATGCAATAATTAAATAAATTTTGTGTTATTTTGAATTCACTTGTTTTCATTTAATTTGTGTTGTACAGCTGTGGGCTTTTGAAACATGTGGGTGTTGCATTTCTCCTGAATCCTTTACTGTGTTAATCATAAATTAATATTTGTGCAAGTATTGTAAACAAACATCTGATCAGGTTGCCTTTAGGTCAGGATTTGGTCACGTGATTATACTTTTGCCCACTAGGATATACAATTTATTCCAAGTTGTAGTATTCTAGCGAAACTATAGAGGGCTAGAAAATACATTTGCGTTCACATGCTCTGAAAAACATGGCGGCCACCAAGAAGCGCAACGTGAGTACAGTAAACTCTTCAGAACACCGGGCTAAAATACCGAGAATCGATGTCGAAAGCAAAATAGAACAGATTTTAAATAGCCGAAAATATGCGAACGACGTGTTTGACATCGTTGAAAGTCTTCAGGTAAGGAAAATATGTCTTAACAGTTCTGAAACACAACGCAGTTGTATTCACGTAATTCATTCACATGGCGACTCACTTAATGTTTTCAGACAACAGAGAATAGTCTCGTCAGTGCTATCAATGCATGCTGTAAGTTGTTCCACGCGTTATTGGAGAGAGAAGATTTGTACTGTGGGGAACTTGCCAAAGAAGAAGAGATGATGAGTGGTAAGTATAATAATGTTTTATTGGTTGGCATATTCTACAATTGCTGTGTTGTGGATCCAAAGCTATTCTTACAGGTTGGGAATTGAGTTGACATGCCCTATTCTCATACATGATAGAAAGCACCTTCCATATCAGACACTTATGATTCAAGATTCTGTGTCTGACTATTGTTGATCTGACAATTGTGTATTTATGAAATGCGTTACTCATTTATGACCGGAATGGTTTACCAAACTCAATATTTAACTTAATGTATCACATAGTATTTGGTCTGTCTTCTTGTCCCAGATGAACGCAGTGCTGAAGAGAAGTATTCCATCTTTATGCGTCACCGCTATAACAGCTGTGTACAGTTGCTACTGGAACATCTTGAACACGATTCTCAGCTAATCAAGGTGAACACTTAAGAAAGAAACGTTGCCCACCTAATTTCCCCTGTGTTCAACTTGTGTTTGATAAATGTAACCAACAAAAAATTCTTGTGGGCCTGGAATTTAGGAAAGTGCCCTTTGTGCACTGATGAAGTTCGCTGCAGGTGAAGGAAAGGTTCCTCTTCAAGGTTTGGATTGGAGAGAGCACTACAGCTTCCCGAGAGAACTAATTCAGGTATGATTGTCCACTCATTTGATTTGTCCTTCATATGCAATGTTAGCGCCCCATTTATGTTGTAAAAGGCCTTAACTTTACTTGTGAACCCTTTTTTCTGAAGTTTCTATTTGACATTCTAATATACACAAATGGCCATGATGCTCCTGGTGACACCTTACTCTTCATTACTCAGGCTGTGGTGGAGCGACTGCTGTCTCAGACAGACGACATGACTCTGCTCATATCCAGGTTCCAAGACTTCCTGGAGATGGAAGATTTGCGCTACTATGTATTTAGCTTTGTGCGTGAGAACATAGGCCAGGTTATGGACAAAAACAAAGGGGTGAGACTTTTGAACGCTTGACACATAATGGAACATCCGTCCAGTTTGTCTGCTTAATGACGATAACCAAATTTTATTGAACATTTTAGTATGTTTAGAATATGAAGAATGTTTTCCTACAGTTTTGTCACACACATTCTAAAAACTTCTAAAGCATTTGTTATTCCATCTTTTCACATCAGGCAGTAATGCCCATCTACCAGAATAATGTGTTTGCTCTGATCTCCAATATGAAAATGCCCAGCAAAGAAACAGAGATGACCAACTTCTTGGTCAAACAGGGAGGTCAGTATCTACCGGCTATTATCAACATTCAATTCAACTTGTGCTTGCTTCCAAATTTCTCAATTGACAATGTATATAATTTTCTTTAATTTCTTTAGCTAAACAGAATGACTGGAAAGCAGCCAAACTGAAGGCAAGCTAAGTCTTCTTTCACTGTTTCAGATGCAAATGGATGTCTCACAATTTGTATTGAACTAGCCTCCTTTATTTCTCCTTTACCGCAGGAACACAAACGTGCATTTGAGAAGATGTGGCTCGGATTCCTTAAGTATAAGGTAATAAGCACACTTAAGTGCAACACCGACACAGTCATAACTTCTACACTGGGTTCTCGAGAAGTTGACATAAGGCATTGCTTCTCACAAAGCCCGTCCGTTTTTTGACACCCCACAGTTGCCAGGCAACATGTACAAAAAAATCCTGGTGATCCTTCATGATTCCATTTTACCTCATATGAGCAAGCCTACACTGATGATTGACTTCCTGACGGCAGCTTATGAAGTTGGTGAGTTTGCCGTTTAGACATGCAGCAGCTGTTTGTTTGTAATCACCACGCAATATAATCAAGTAGAGGCTAAACAGAACCCCTACAAAGATATGACTATCTTTTTCAAAAGGTTCCTAAAATGATGTTCTTTGAAATGTCTGTGTTATGTTCAGAAATTTGTTTTGGGATGAATAAATATTTTTGTGTTTTTGCTAATGTCAATTGTTTTAATTTCTCTCTACAGGAGGGGCTATTAGTTTGCTCGCCCTCAATGGCTTGTTTGTACTAATACATCAGCACAACCTGTGAGTTTATCAAGTAAATAATTTTAACAGTAGAGAAAGTATTTGTCTGATCCAGGGCAAAGCTATTAGCTTCTTCTGATTATCAGTATACATATTTAAGATAAAGGATTACCCGCATCCTGTAGATCTTAATTTTTCGTATTACTTTTCATCTACAGAGATTATCCAGATTTCTACAAGAAATTGTACAATCTGCTAGAGCCCTCGATTTTTCATGTCAAGTACAGGGCACGCTTTTTTAACCTGTCCGACATCTTCCTCTCCTCAACGTAAGATATAGCGGAATTTTTTATTGTTTCAATTGACCAACGCAAGTTATTTTTGTTTTGCATTGCTTAGTGCTTATAGATCTTTCTTTACCATATTGTAGGCATTTGCCTGTGTACTTGGTGGCAGCTTTTGCCAAGCGTTTGGCCCGTCTAGCCCTCACAGCGCCCCCTGCTGCCCTCATCATGATTTTGCCTTTCATCTACAACTTGATTCGCCGACACCCGGCCAGTCGAGTGCTCATCCATCGACCCAGTGCAAGTGATGGTTGGTATCTATAACTGTTACCATAATATACATGTCAAAGCATTTATAATTAGCCTTTTAGAAAGAATGTAGTAACATGACGTTAACGGAATAAATGACGTTGGATGCTTGTTTTGGGGGGTTGTCTCTTTGGTGTGTTGTGTATCTGCTTTCAGACCTTTGTGATGATCCATATTTGATGGGGGAAGAAGACCCTGCTAAGTGTCATGCCCTTGAAAGCAGCCTATGGGAGCTTCAGGTATGTGTGTATTGGTTTTGTTGAGGAAAAAGTTTCACTTGTGTGTTTTGACAAGCACTTTGGAAGAAGCCTTATAGGGATGAGCGAGCATTTGGTATTTTCTATCTTCCCTTGTGAAGACCCTGCAGAGGCACTACCATCCGGATGTGTCTAAGGCTGCCATGTCAATTAACAAGCCTCAGACAGACCAGGAGACTAACATCAGCAAGCTCCTCGAGCTAACAACTTTTGAGGTGAATCAACTGGTTGACATTATTTAAAATTTCCAATTGTTCAATAAATAGAACAGTTTAACCTCTGATAAAACTTTAGATAATAGATTAATAAGGTATATGGTTTTTATTTATGTCACAAACTATTTGCTTGATAGTTTTTCCTCTACTGTTACCCACAAAAGGATAGATCCTCAATATTTGAAACTGTATTATAATACATTTGGAGAAGGGGATAGAAATTAGCATGAATCGTATTTGCAATTAAATTATTGTAAAGCATGTATGGTTGAACATTGAATTCCTTAGCTGATGGAGCGAGAAATGAAGTCAAAGCAAAACAAGGCAGTAGCACTAGAGTTTGACCCGGCTGTTGAGCTACTACAAGGAGGCGGTGGAGTGCTGGGCAAGCACTTCTGTTTGGAGCAAAACCTCCAACCCTGAACCAGGAGACTGAACAGAAGGAAGCCACATGGAAAATATTCCCTGTTCTTCTTGCAAGTGTATAGTAATTTGGGAAAGGACAGTCTTGAATGTAGATTTTGCTGCCGAATTGATCATCAATAAAACTTTCCAGAATGTATATGGACTTATTTTTTTCTTTATTTGGCAATAATGAGTCAATTAACGCTAAATGTAGTATTTGCTAAGCACTTGCTAATGCTAGTGTGAATTCCCATCTGGAGTGAGAGTATATAAATAAAGGTTTAAACAAATAACTCACTTTACATTGTGGTACCAACCTCATCCTTGTACTTAAAAGTTTTTCGTGAACGATGTCCTTGATTGGAGTCCGTACGCGTACACAGTTTTCATTGGCTTAGAATCCTTGCGGAGCAGCTACGTGCGAAGTCGCTTCCTGAAGTTCAGTGGAAGAAACAAAATTGGAAGATGGTAAGTTTAAAGACCAAAAACGATGTGCCTCCTTTTTTATTTAACTGCTTTTTACGATCACGATGCACGTATGGTGGTTGTAGAGCACGTTAATGTTTTATTGAACGCATAATGTTTTTCCAGCAAGTTTAGTAGCTTGTATATTTTGGCTAGCCTGGTAGCAGTAGCAGGGCCATTGCTACTGACACGAGCAAGACCGATGAAGGATCACATGACAATTGAGAAAATGCAATGCAGCTTATTCTATCAAGTACTCTACTGCTACCACCACTTCATTTGCACGTTCGTGCATGTGTCACTTATGGTGTCTCTGTCGTCCACCTTTTTGTGACTCGATCCCGTAATTAAACGCTTGCAGTTTTAGCAAATTATGGCTAATGTGGCTCGCAGCTAAGGCTAGGCTGTTCTTACGTTAGATGATAATGACAACCCTTTTCATACTAGCTCTAAGTCTGACTTGTCTTTACTGATAGTGCTGACAATTGCAGTTGTCTTCGGAATTAACTCAATATGTGTGCTGTAATCGTGTACATACAACTTAAAGTTAGCAATGGCAAGTTTTCAATTGACGTTGGCGAATGTGTGCAGAATTAATTTAATCCTACGGAGAAATTAAACGTGACATCCACTTTTGAATTACCAAGAGTACGCCCTAGTGCTTAATAGTTCCTCATGAATTCGTTCTATATCGGCCACTGATTGTGGTTCAGGAATAAAACTGTCGCACAAATCTGTGAGTTTACATTCCTTTGGTCATCCAAGCACTAACACCGTTAAAGCATTTTCACTATTTTTTTTCTTTTTGTTCTATTAAATAATTTCTTTGCTTATCCATTCACTTAATTTATCATTCCTAATTTCAGTTCTCCTTCTTGTCCCGTCTTGTTTTACTTATCCCCCCCCCAATGTTTGGTCATGACTCATCTCAATATCACCATGCACATCCTGCCTTGCACCTTTCTCTCACCCACTCCCTTCTCACTGTCCCCCGTCTGCAATCAACCAGACTGGTCACCGGGTAAGTTCTCTTGCTCTGTAGTCTGTCCCTGTTCTCTCCACTGGTGAAGGCCTGTCTTGCACACTAACACTGGGTTAATTTAGAGAAGAGATGATGAGGATAGCACCCATGCTGGTTGAGTTAGGCTCCTGAAAAGCACTGTGGACAAACGAAGACCCCAGCGGACTAACAGCCAGGCCCAGTTAACATGCTTCTGCTCCATGTGGATATATTAGCTTTGCAATCTGTATGAATGTGTAAGTCGGATAGAATTATATTTAAACATGTTTTGTGAAACATGCAAGTTGATTATTTGATTTTTTAAAAGAACAAAATGGGCTCTCTGTATATGCCCTTACGAAGTTATAGTTTACGTGCTTTGATGTTGTTTTGAAATGTTGTGCTCGGACTAAGATGTCATTTTAAATAGCCTGCCTTTATTGCAGTACATACATTAGTTGTAAATGTTGTTTGCTTCAAATAAGGATGACTAACGCAACCAATTGTCAGATTGTTGACAACATCAGTACTGCTGGCCATTCATTTACTGGCTGGAAATAATGTCTTAACAACATGGTACAGTCAGATCCCCTTAAACCTCTATGTAATGCATACCTTTGGTCGATCAATACCTTCCTTCTAACATAACCTTGTGTTCTGGCAGTTGGTCCTGGTTTTAGGTGACCTACACATCCCCCACCGGTGCAACACCCTACCAGCCAAGTTCAAGAAGCTGCTCGTCCCAGGCAAGATCCAGCATATCCTCTGCACAGGCAACCTCTGCACTAAGGAAAGCTATGATTACCTGAAGACGTTAGCTGGAGATGTGCACATAGTCAGGGGAGACTTTGATGAGGTTTGTCATAATTGCTGCTTTCTTTTATTAGACAACAAACAACAACAAAAAATTATATTGCAGTAGGCTTCTCTTGTGCTGTGGCATTTGAAGTTATTGGTATCCACAATTAGCATAGGCATAAGAATGCTGAATAAAATGTACTTAAACATACTTAAATTTACAACAAAAATAAGGTTCTGACTGCCCCTCCCACCTCTACATTGTGTATCAAACCCCTAGAACTTGAATTACCCAGAACAGAAGGTAGTGACAGTGGGGCAGTTTAAGATTGGCTTGATCCATGGACACCAGGTGATCCCCTGGGGGGACATGGCCAGTCTAGCGCTCCTCCAGAGACAACTGGATGTGGACATCCTCATATCTGGACACACACACAAGTTTGAGGCTTTTGAAAATGAAAACAAGTTCTACATAAACCCTGGCTCAGCCACTGGAGCCTACAATGCACTGGAAAGGTATGAAAATTAAATCACACTCAGAAGTGGATATTGTCTGTTCGGTGTCTCTATGGCATTGGCAGTTAAAGACACTTGGCTGTACATTGAGTAGTGAATGCAACTTTTAACAGTATCCCTTTACAATCTTTGACACCTGATTGGCAAGTGTATGGTATTTATTGTTTCCGTAATCTTTTTCTCCTCACAGCAACATCATCCCATCGTTTGTACTGATGGACATTCAAGCATCGACAGTGGTAACATATGTCTACCAGCTCATTGGAGATGACGTCAAGGTAGAGAGGATTGAGTACAAGAAATCCTAAACCTGTGTAGAAGGAGGAGGCACAGAGATGTTGTCATTAGCTCTGTATCGTTTCATTCCTTTCCATCTGCAGCTCCAACTGTCACCAGAAACCTAATGCTGTATAATAACTGTTTGCTAACTTATCTTTAAGAAACTATGTAAATTATCCTTTATATATGTTTTCAGCATTGCTTGTGTTTGGCCTACCATCTGGTGTCTGTAAAGAATGCAATAATGCCACATAAATTTGCATAATGTCATAATAAAAATATTTGTTGCCACTTTTTTATTTTATAATGTTTAATGTTCATTATCACATTTAGCTTTAGGTGTTTGTTTTCCTGTAGTGGGTAATGCATTGCTTCTAACACAAGTACCAAGAAATTATATCTAGAGCTGGTCAAAGAATCACTTGTCATGGATTACTTGGCGAAATCAACCACGCAATGTTGCAATGTTATGTCCCGCTATAGATTGAGAAGACAGTCAGCTATGCTCTGAGAAGTGTGCAACCATGATCACCTGTTTTAGTTTTTCGTACGAATACTTTGTAAGAAGTATCATTAAAGAACGTACTCGCCCTTTTATTATTTTTAACACACTGCAATTAGAGAATAGCTTCATAAACGCAGGTTTTTCAAAAAACGTTTATTCTTGGATTAATCTTTAGGTTAATATTATTTAAATGATTCTGCCTTGCTTGCGATTGTTTTCACTTTTTATGATGATGTCACTAACTGGTGACCCCTTACACTGTTTCTGCAACTTTTAGTGGTTGTAGTCTTGGTGCACGATAACGGCATTCTGACTTTTGGACCGCTGCGCTTTCCGTAGATTTCCTATCGCACACTCGCTGATTAGGTTCTCAAGCAAAAGAAACGCGCACGTTACTGACATGGTATTCCCAAATACCCGCAATGACATGTTAGGGGGCTTTACTGGCCGATATTCAACAGCTTTTTTTTAAATAACGTTTTTTTTCTGCACTGTCTGGAAAAGGAGTTGAAAAATGCCTCGTTTTGCACAACTTGTGATGGGCCCAGCGGGAAGTGGAAAGGTAAGCTAGCATGGTGGCTAAATCTAACATCAAACTTAATGAACAGTGAATGGTTGTGTTACTCATATGTCAATACCAATCACCTGGCTTTCTTTCCACGATCTAATTTGTATTATTAATTTCAGAGTACATATTGCTCTACCATGATCCAGCACGCAGAGACCATAAACCGCTCTGTTCAGGTGGTAAACTTGGATCCTGCCGCTGAACACTTTGAATATCCAGTCATGGCAGGTGAGGTGCTTCAACACAATAGTTTTGACAGGTGGAAGTATTACTTTGCATCACTACAATAGTTTCCTGCACTTTCACAGTACCTAGGAAAAAATATTGTCCAAGGCATTCATTCTGTGAACATTGTATTGTATCAGTTTAAGAGCTGTGGAAGCATGCACACTGACCAGCACCACTCAGGGATGCAAATAGATTACAAACACTATTATATATATTATATTATATATATTACAACACCATTCTGTTGATTTCTCATCAGACATCCGTGAGCTGATCCAGGTAGATGATGTGATGGAAGACGACTCTTTGCGGTTTGGCCCAAATGGAGGGCTTGTTTTCTGCATGGAGTACTTTGCAAACAACTTTGAATGGCTGGAAGAGAGCCTGGGACATGTAGAGGACGACTACATACTATTTGACTGCCCTGGTAAGCTCCCACACCTAGTACTTTTGTCTACTGTGATTGCAATGATGATAATAGTCGCCTTTTCTGTTTTTCTGAAGTAGTTCTGTGTTTATATTAGACATGCCAATGTGGATGGTGACATAGCAATGTCTTGCAGGTCAGATTGAGCTGTACACACACCTCCCTGTGATGAGGCAGCTGGTGGAACAGCTCCAGCAGTGGGAGTTTAGGGTTTGTGGCGTCTTCCTGGTTGACTCACAGTTCATGGTGGAAACTTTCAAGGTAAAGCAGTGTCTCGGAATCTATATGATCAGAATCTCAAATACAACGGGTTACTCTTTTGTCACACTCAAACACTGTGAATTGGTAGTGTCATATCCTATCATATTTATCAGGATGCAACAGCTGGTGTACAGTACTGTGCAAAGTTTTTAGGCAGGTGTAAAGTCTTGGTTAGAAATATATATA
>JAVQJS010068274.1:0-17688 GCA_036024795.1 Galaxias rostratus | reverse complement strand
CCGAACCCTTCGTAAAGAAAAGACTCACACACAGTGTGTGTAATTTGACCTCCGCCGAACCCCTGAAACCGACTCACCGAACCCCTGGGGTTCGATCGAACCCAGGTTAAGAACCACTGGTCTAGATGCTATTTCAATGTGAAATGTCATATCTAATTTACAGTTAGTTGAAAATGTTAAGAAACCAATTTAAGGACCCAGTAAGTCTTACCCTCAGTGGTGCTTTGACAGGTGACATTGCTGAGTTGGCTGTGTTTAGAGAATCGATCTATGACAATCTGGACCTGGACACAGTACGTTGTGAAAGTCTTCAAGCCACGCAGCACCAGCCTGTCCTGTTGAAGACCACTCAATATTTGAACCTGAGGAAAATATATAAGTGGTTGGAAAATAGTTGTCTATTTATTATACAAATAAAATCTTAACTGTGGGTGAGAGTATCAGGGTCCGGGATCTGTTGCAACCAGAAGACTATATCTGACCATATGTCAGAGATATGAGGCAGAATGCTTGCATTGAGCACAGTAATTTAATTGTAGAGTCATTGCAAATGGAACAGACGGGAACTCCCTGAGCTTATAAATCTCTACAATATATCTTTATACAATGTGGCAACGTACTCTGGGTCAATAAGGAATGAAAAATGTGATGCCAGCAGTGATTTCTTACATAGAGCTATAATATTCAATTAGATCAATAGGAATTGAAGATGCCCTATTCACAGCAGTGCTTCTCTTCTGGATGCCAGCTGGAGCAGGGTAAATCACAGTAATAAGAATATAAATTCCAGCGCACACCAGGGTACAAAGGACATTTATTTAGCACATTGCGTTTAAAAAAGACGCAAACTACGCATCTCGCATGTAGCTTCATCAGATTAGCGAATCTGAGGAAGATTAACGAGAATATTTGAGGATTATATTTTCTTGAATTATTTCATGTTCATGTACAGAAAATGGCGCTTACATTTCTCTCAGGGGAATCTTCCCAATAAGTAAGGTTGTAGGTAGAGTGGCTGAAAACATTTTTAAGTTTAGACCGCCTGAAAACTGGGTCTATGATGCTCACTTCAATAGCTGGGCCTGTGGGCATGAGGGATACAATGCACGGCCCAATGGTAGCTACAAAGAGGGAGTAGAGAGAACAACAAACAAAAATGGGTGGATTTAGAGATTCTTCCCAAGGTTTGATGGATTTGAGACATAAGATTGTCCACTCACTGTTTTTATCCAGAGTGAATTTAGTAGTGTTCACCCAGTCAGAGGTGTAGCTATCCATCTGTGCCTTTACTCTATACGTATACTCTCCATACGGAGAAAGGTGGTTGGTGAAGTCACAACTATGGGCTGTTGTGTTGGGGCAAACGGTCTTAAAGTCACCGTAGAAGCTCCTTTGGAAAGGATTGATTTTTACAACAAATAACTATTTGTTAGGTAACACACATAAACACAACATACAAGCACATTTTAGTTTAATATCATCTAAATAAATTGAAATCACTGTTGAACTCATGTTTTCACATGTGTCATTTCAGTCATGTGTGAAACGCAGTTTTCCCATGTGAAATCAAGTTTTTTTTTCTATCATTACTTAACCTGTAATTTATCATGGTAAACCTATTACATGTTGAAATTGACATTCACATGTGATTGTAGTAATTTCACAAAAAAGCCACATGTGAAACAAGTTTTCCCATGTGAGAAACTATGGGTTTTTATTTCTGTCATGGACACACATACACACACACACACACACACACACACACACACACACACACACACACTTAATGTAATTACTTGAATTGAGCTGTGTAACTGATGTTGGTGGCATTTGGAGTTGCATCCCACTCAAGGATCAGCCCCATGTTGAGAGAAGTTATTCTTACATTTTTGGGTCCAACAACAGAAATTGATACCGCTAATAAAATATAAAACAGTTAGCATAAAAATGTGTATGTTCAATTTATCCAGGATTATTTACATTACTCTCATATAACGTAAAATAAATGACGCAATAATATATTTTAGGAAAACACAATACAAATATACAACGCATTACAGCAAATTAACTGATTCAGTGACGACCAATAGGCTGACCGAAAATAAGATCGTATTCTTACATTAGCGATTTGGCAGCCAATTTGAGACAGAAAAATAAATAAAAATATTACCTTTGGCTCCGAACAATGTAATACATAAAAAAGTGATTCTGATACCAAGTCCCATAGTGTTCTAGGAAGCCTCAACCTGACCGTGTTTTTTCCAAACTCAATATTTCCGTATGGTGAATGAGACGTCCAAATCGGATAGGCTGTGTGAGTGGATGGGCGGGGGACTATCCTGAGAAACGAAACTAGTATGAGGAGTATAATGATCACCTTTCGGGAAATCAACATAAACCACACTTGAACGCAAACGTTTCCTAATATGTATTGTTCTAGAAAGCATGTTATAGTGATATTATTGAGTAGTTATTCCTTTTGAAGTATGTTTGAGTAATTGACAAAAATCCCCGGAAGATAATCATAGACGCCAGAACAAAAAATAGCTTTATTGACAGCTTTGTGTCGCGCAGGGCAAAACATCCAATGAAAGAAACAACCACTGTTTCACACTCAGATGATCCTCATCTAAAATTCCACATGTTGTTTTGTGTTTTTATCTGAATAGGTGCTTTGAAATGAATAAAAAGTAATCAAATTGAAATAAAACGCCTTTATTGTGAACCCTTAAACGATTTGTAACGCCTTAATTGAGACACCTTGATCTAGTTATGATTTGGGATGGATTTAGGAAAGTGAAGTAGCAGTCTGATGAGTCATGGCGTAGAATAGAGATTGTCGTGTCTTTTCCAATGCAAGAGATAACAACAATTTGCTTAAAATAAAAAATACAAAGGGTCGAATGTGAAAAATTCAAAAGGCTTCATTCCACACTTCATAAAGCCGAGTTACCATATTGGATCACAACTAAACTTGTGCAGCATTGTCAATGATTTAAATAAATTTCTGTTGGTCTACCCCCAATTTCTGGCGACTCCCCAAAATGCAAATAGACAACACCTTTCTAACTTTGGACCCCTTTTATTTTCCTATGGCAATTGAAGGCAGTAAATCCATAGACTCCAAATCAGATGTCTTTAAGTTACACCCTGACTTTTTATATAATCATGAGTTTGTCAGTTGCCTGCATACCTTCTTTCTCAATTTTGCCTCTGTAAAGTAACTGTGTCCTGGAGGAAAACCTATCAGAATGAGTTACCATTGTTAAAATAATTTGCTTCAGCCATTGGGGCCTTCACAATATCTCAAACTCAGCCTTATATTATACCTTTACTTTGTAACTAAATGTAATATTACTGGGTATAATTCCTGGATGGCCTTTAACATTTATTACACACAGGCACACACTTTTAGCACAATATACCATAAGATCGAGATGAAAGGTTCAGCATTGCTCCATCTCCCTTACACAAAATATCTTGTTGTCTTGTTGACATTAAGGTCAAAGTTGCAGTTAATACCATTTTGTATGTTTCAAGTGCAGGAGAACACTGTATACTACCAGTCCACCGAGTACCAAACCCAGGAGGGAGAATCCACAGAGAAGGTGAACAACCGATCCTGAAGGACACAAGACATAACAGAAATATACATTGGATTAAAGAGATCATATTTCTTTGTATATGATTAGCACATCATGTTGTATTTTGTTGATCAATGGCTGTTTAGCTTCAATTAATTAAGTTAGACTTTTATTTGTTTGTTAGATTCCAACAAACCTCTGCTGGCAGTTGGGGGACTGGTAAAAGCACAGTGAGGCACAGTAGGGATACAGTTGTGGTTAAGATTGGTTGACAAAGTGACAGTCACACAGTACTCCACTGCTGGCTCCAGGTACTCAATCACAGTCTGTTCTTTGTAGGGTATGCTCAAACTGAACTGTGCAACAAAATAAACATTGTAACTGTTGATTTCTGTTTAACACTAACCTCAGACAAGTGAAAATGTCCTAGATAATGTAACAATGTAAGGCTTGAGGTTGTTGGCATAATATAATCATCTACAAATTTCAATATTGAAAGCAGATGCACATATAAACATATAAAATATGTGAATTTCCATCACATGTGCATAGCTAATATAATCATAAATCTTGAGTCAAGGTTATTTTAAATTTGTCTCTGAAAGATTCCCCTTCCATCTCAATGTGTGATAGTCTGTGCTGTATATGAATATAGGCAGAGAGTTTCCTCAAACTGAAACATACTCTATTGTGCCTGTGAGAAGAGGAAGTGAGCAAAACCACATGCACTACTTTTCAATGTATATGGAAAAACAAGGTGCAAATTACTTCACAAAGAAAATGTCAAGTGTATATTTGATTAATTTCTTGGTATGAATTTGGTAAACAATGTGACGAATGATGTTCATTTGACTTAAAAAAATAATAATTATGTTCATAATCTGAATGCTTCTGTTTATGTGGATTTGAAATAAATTCCTTGTATGCTTTTAAAAAAGTATTTCCTTGGTTTACCATCTGAAGTGCGTGGGAGCAACAATGTAAGTCATCAGGTTTAGATAAAGGAATAACAACATCTGACACCTACATTCGACCCATCCCTGGTCCTGTGCACCGCCACAGATATGATCCATCTGTAGTAGTCTTGGATCTTGGGATCCCTGAATCTGGGAGGAATGACCTGCAGGTGCAAGCAGTTCCCACAGCCAAACACCGATACCATAGGAGGACCCAGCACAGCTGCAATTGAGTCAAAGGTCAAATATAACACAGATCAAAATCCTTAAAACACCATGTTTTATACAACACTTTTTAATCATCAATCGTTATTCAATTTTATCATGATTTCAGATTGACTAGTCCATAGACTACAAAGTTGATTCCCGAATGAGCAGTGCAAAAACATTCAGGAAGATTGTCAAGCTAGATTCTGGATTGCCTTCCCAGTAATATGAACTAGTTGGATGAACAGAGAACAGTCTAAGCCAAGATGGAATGTACATCCCCTTTAAGTGCTCTTGGATGACATTATAGAATTGGACAGAAGACGGTTAATGGTGTACTGTCAGTGAGGGGTTGAAAGAGGTTGCTGAGGGTCCAGTTGGAAGCCTGAGCCTGTGTATAGGCTTGGACGCGGGTTCTATAGCTATTAAAGAGATCCTCGAACACCGTCGTCAGATTACAGGCCTGGTGGGCTCTCAGAACCTTGCAGCCTTCAACACGCCGCCACGAGTCCTTCCTGGTGAGAAACAGCATGGGTAGAGAGCCCCATCCAAAACAAATCAACAAAGCAACAGTGTTTTTAGGTCAGAAGTAAAATAAAAGATAGTTTAAACAGAGGCAGTTTACCTGTTCTTGTAGCGGAGGGTATGCACTCTGAAGTATGCATTAGTGGGGGTCTCAGGGTCTGGCAGCCAGGTGACAGTGTGTTCCAAGTTGAAAGACATGATGGACACACTGTGCGGGGCTGGAAGAGGAATAACTTTGCACGGAGAGAGAGAGAGAGAGAGAGAGAGAGAGAGAAAGAGAGAGAGAGAGAGAGAGAGAGAGAGAGAGAGAGAGAGAGAGAGAGAGAGAGAGAAATGCAAAAGAGTATGAAAGAAACAATTTGTCAGTCAATGGCAAGACCTAAAGTTTAGACCAGACTGTAGTCAAAATAAATGACTGAAAACAACAACCTTCAAAACCCTCACTAGCTCTCCCGACTGTCTTACACAATATGTTTTGAAAATAAATCCAGACTAAAACTCGTCAGTCCTCTCCGAGTCTTTTCATCTCTTCTATTGTTATGAATTGAATGTATGTAATATTGTTAATGCACATAAACAATTTTAGATTATGTCTCAACTTTTCAAATAAACAAAATGTAACAATTGTGGTAGAATATTTATCAATTTAAGCCATTGTATTAATAGTATGCTTGTACATTGTCACCAATATGAGTAAAGCAGCTAAATAAATTTTCACAAAAGGTTTTACAGATCGTCATCAATTATTTATTATATATTTCTAGGTGAAAGTGTGAACTATGGTGCATGCTAGATTTATCAGAATAGAGACAAACCAAATAAAGTCGTATAACAAACATTTCAAAATCTTTCGGTCCAAACTAATTATTGAACGTCCCAAAGGAAAATTGCATACTCATCGGTAAAAGTAGAAGTTGCAGTATCCACAACATCATCATTCATGTAAAGGTAAATTATCAACATCTGGATGCTTGAACTGTGAATTTGGGATATTATGCATTGTGTAGTGACTACGGCTGCTGTTGTACAAAGTGGACTAAGTTTCGTTTTCCCTCAAGTCCCTCCTTATGCTCGTAAGCCAAAGTTCTTAGTCTGCCTTGCATACGCAATAAATAAACATCAGGAACGCTTTCAAAGCATCTGTTGGTGTGAGTTCCATTTTTTCATGCTTTTTTTTGTTATAGTACAGTAGCTCATGTTAATAATAAAATTGTGCAAATGTCAAGTGTAAGATTTTAATATAAGATAAGTTTAAATAATACTTTTCCTATTGGATTTTCAGCACAAATAATCAAACAATCTGTAGCATTAAAGAATCTGATTTATTTATTAAACAAATCAGTCAGACAACAAATATCTAGCATATGAAAGAACACTGGTAAAAATTAAGATTTTGACTTGACCACCTGATCTAGGTTATAAAATAGACAGATACCATAACGTACAGAAGATTTAGAAACTATTCCCCATACATGAGTCTACATTTTGTCACTTTATAACCTTATTTAAAAAAGTGTAATATACATATGTCCTCATCCATCTACACACAAACACCAATAATGACAAAGCAAATTAATAAACAAGTACAAGTATTCCGACCATTAGCTGTGACACTCAAAGTGGAGTTCACTCGCATGCAGTTCCCAAGAGTGCTACGATTAGGAAGGTGAAATTCAAATCTTTAGAAGAAATGTGATAAAGTAGAGGATGTAAAACATTGTAACAAACTATTGTAACAAAAGGGAAGGCTTAATGAATACAGTAAAACATTATGGAAAGGGATATGGCAAACATTTCAAGAGCAGGGGATGAATAGAATATGGGAAAGAAGCAGCCCAAGGCAGACCTCCAGTTCCTTTGTGATGGTTGTCCTTCTAGAAGATTCCCCAATCCGCAACACTACCAATCAGAACTCTATATGGTAGAATTGTCAGACAGAATCATAAGAAACAACATTCTTTTGTTTGAGAAAACCCAAGAACTCTTCCTTCAGTGAAGCATAGTGGTGCGCTTCACTGTAGGAATGCTGTGGTGGACTTTTTCATCATTTTAAAATGTGTTGCAATGTAACAAAATGTTAAAAACCGTCTGATTGCCCTGTGACTCGAGCAAAACACAAAAGAACATATGGCTACACTTCCTTGTAAGTGCAACAGACATACAACTGGTTAATACAAAAATGATACAAAAAGGTGTATATTATATGCTATAAAATGAAGATAGTGCATGGTGCAGATCCTGGGACCTTGACAATCCACCTTATTTTGGCAGCTACTGCATTGTTCATGACCTGTCTCTCAAGACTGCAAGGTGCATCCAGCTAATGGGATGGGGTTCAAAAGAAACTCTAGTAAAATCTAGTACCACTTGCATGTGAAGTTGCTCACAAAGACAATAGGTAAAATGATTGGCTTCCAAATAAGGAAAAAATATGAACACTGCTAACCTTTATGAAGGCCTTGTGGAGACAGCAACTTTGTTGCATTGCCATGTGCCTAAATTAAACCCGCAAGTGGGCACCACCTATCGAATACTACAAATGAAGCACTCTTTCATAAAATATAAAAAACGAATCACATTTTAACTGTTGACACAAAAGCATACAAAACATTTGGGATTTGCTTTTAGTCAGCATTTAGATACTTGTTTTTAGCAAACCTCTGCATTAATGATTTATGATAACTATATTTTCGGAACCTTGCTATTCAGCGACATGATACAGCTGGTCCCATTACCTTTAAGTATAGAAAATATACTTGCTGCATGAAGTAATACTGATACAACGTTTGTGTAACATTTTTCTCCTAACGGCTCATGTAACCGGAACACTGTTCCTTCTTATCGTCATCCTCTTCTTCTTCCCCCTCTTCCTCCAGAACAAAAATGGTTCCAATTTGTGTTGACACAGGCTGTCTTTGTCTATATGTGGACGGAGAGGGCAGAGGGTGGTTACAGGTAGAAACAACCTCCTCCACCACATCCATGCCTGGGCTCTCCTCCTCCTCCTCCTCTTCCTTCTCCTTCTGTCCACCAAGGGTTACTGAAAGGAGGTTCACCTCCTGGCTGCATTTCTCTGCTTCCATCTCCTCCTCCACCGGTACAAATGGTTGTGTCTCTGTGTTGGTAAAAATACCGAGGAACAGGTTCTGGCCCCATAAAACCTCGTGGTCCAATGCTGTAGGCTCAGCAACACAAGGAAACATACGCATAGACTTAGGACTGTTTGGTGTAAACACTGGCTCCTTGAGTTGGTCGGCCTCTAAAAAAGGGGAGTTCGGTTGTGTCGTCATGGACACAGATGTTTCAGACAGCATGTCCACAGTGTGCGCCTTTGGATAGTGCGTGAGACCGCCAACATTGAAAAGAGATAGAGAAGAGGAGGTGGGACAGAGGGGGTTAGCAGCACGGCGGGATTCATAACTTCCCCTACCAGTGCCCTCCGTCTCAGTCTCTTCATCACTGTGGTCCTCTAGCACCTTATCCCCATCTTTAGCACACAGAGCAGAGGATGATGTCACTGTATGTACTGGGGAACACGGTAGGACATCCCAGGGAACCAGACACCGCTCTCCTTTCTGCCGTTGCAGGGAAGTCTGCATAGAGGGAAAAAGGCTTTAGCAGGATGAGGACAGGCAACAATACATCAAACCTTATACTTACAAAGTCCCATTACAAAAACATACTTCCTCTCAAGGAACAGTAATAAGTATGCTCATGTTTTCAAATTCCCCTCTTCAATGGAAAACGTACTGTAGTCAACCCCTGCCATTTGCTTCACAATGGAACACATCCCCAAAACCTCATTAGCACAGTGCTCAACTCCCACAGGATTGACTCATCCATTAGACTTGTATTACATATGATGTGGTATAAAGATGTGGTTTACTGTCAATTTAACCCACATCACCCAACAGCGGCTTGTCTGTGTATTTTATCTTCATACTGCAGTGCTGTGAATTTGTTTTTATCCCCTGCAAGCTTTTACGGCATGTTTTTTTTGTATTGATTTGGTCAGATTTCAACCAATAGGTTGTCAAAACAACTCGGAAGGAAAACATGTCTGGAAGGCACTGCCTTGTTTTTGCAACAAATTTGTCCAAAATGTTATTCCTTTAAGTTATCTGTCCAAATGATTTTCTTTGCAGAACTGCTAATTTTCTACTCTAGTATATATATTTTTTTAAATGAATACAACAATTCCTAATTTCACTCACCTCAGATATGACAAAATAAATAGGAAGAGTGCAAACATGCAGAAACTGTTAAGGTACAATACATTTTGAAACTGTAGATGCTCTACCAGCTAAAAATATAACCAAAAATGCTTTTCAAAGTGTGGCCTGTCTGAAAAGTAGTAGTTGAGTATAAAAGGACACCACTGCAACTTCTGAGAAGACATACAAGCGTCCTTATTTCTAACCACCACACGCGGTGTTTCTAAAATTGAGGTTTGAGAGTGTCACAAAATGTTCCATCCTGGGTAACTATGATTAAAACACATTTTCAGGTTGCGTGTTACATGACTGTACTTGGAATTGGTCACAAAAGTACCACTGAAATTGAACGAGCATCATGTGTATGATATTTAAACTTACCAGAACAAGAGGAAGGGAAGGTCTCAGATATAGAAATCCTGCACGTTCCAGAAGAAAAATGGCAATAAAGACTAACAACACCAGACAGACTCCAATTAAAATCCCACTGTCTAAGGAAGAAAATATGTCATGTCAGAAAATATTAACTTCATGAGTTCATTACAAGAGTTTCAGTTTTTGGTATCTTGTGGGGCATATATACAAAGAAAAAGGTGTAAACCAAAGATGCAAGACACACATACCTGCAGTGGAGACAGCATTAGTAAAAGCACATTGTGGTGGGCCATAGGCAGACTCCTTGCGATCTAGGTTGCCAGAGATGCGAACTGACACACAGTAATTCGTGCCTGGAGCCAGGTTCTTAAGTATCTGTCCCCTCAGACTCACGTTGTCCACTGAGAACTGCACATACAGGAGGCATTGGTCTCCCACAGCCGCGATTCTCAACCTTTTAGTCACTGTACCCCTAATCAAAGCTTTACTTATTAATAAATACCCATTTACGTGCATAGTAGGGCTAGGTGATATGGCCTAGTGAAAGACTATCACTGAATACAACCTTGTTTTTTCTTGTTTGTAAAACCAAAATAAGTTTTTAAATAAGCATTTTCTTTGTAGTTTGTACATGTTATTGTGCCCACAGATCAGCTCACATTAATGGAATCGTATAATCACACAGCCCTGGCATTATATTTAACTACTGTGAAAGGAGTTCCAACCTAAAACCTGGGGGCAGGCCATGTACTGGTTGAGAAACACTGTACTCCAGGATGACATGAGGCTCTGACTGAGTCCTACTGTGTGTCTTGTATCTGTGCCAGTACCTGTCCATTGTTGCTCCTTATGCTCAGAGTGTAGCGGAATGATGCATACGTGTCCCTGAGGTGACTCACAGGAGCCTTTAGGCTCACACACAGCTCTCCGCTACAAGCCTCTACACTCAGCACTGGGGGCTCCAAGAATGCTACAGGAAACAACAAAACGGACAAACAATTATCCCAAATTGTAAAAACTTAATATGATTTGCTCATAGCCAATATAACTAGGAATCCTATCCAATTTCAGAATTAACGACAAGAACATTTTATATAGAGAGGCATGGAGCACAGTGTAATTCACACCGTCCTCCTTCATACACACTAACTTTTGGCGATGGGCTTGAACCCTTTCTGTAAGGCAGCGCCAGACACCTGGTCCCCCATCACTGCAGTGATTTGGTTGTAGTACACGAGATGTGAATTCGAGAAAGCCTTAGTGACATTGCAGACCAGCGGAGTCTCTACATGCTCACACCCAGACACTGGTCCCCAGGGCTCCCCTCTGAATAAAACAAATGGATAAGTAAAGTGACACTCCGAGCTAAGTAAGACAGTGATAACACAGATGGGGCATGAAGTCCCCCCCCCCTTAGGGAAAACAAGTTGGGATATAAAATAATTAGCTAACTATATGGTATGTTTGTGTGAATTGAGTCAGCAAGCCTAACCTTTCGGTGGAAAATGTCACATTGTAATAGACACCTTTAGGGGTGCCTGGGCCTGGACCCCAGGTCAGCAGGTGTATGAAATTGCTGGAGTTGATAGTCACATTGACTGGTGTGGGAAGTTCACACACGACTGAGAAACAAAAACATAACAGCATAATTTCAAGTGCGTCTATTACCAACACCGGTTTGGTCGACACGTTTATGAAATTCTTCATTTACGTATCTAAATGGTAACATAACAGACTAAGCACCATCTGCAGCTCATAATACACAAAAACAATAGTGCATTTGTAACAACTAATCTGCACAGACAGTTCGATAACTATTCGACCAACTCACCTGAAATCAGTTTTAGCAAAATCGTTAACTGCAATAGGAGAGTGGTGGCAATGTGAAAATGCCAAGGGGTGTCATTATGCTGCGCCCCGCAGCCCCCTGCCTCTCCAGTCATTACATTACACAACTACAAGAATAACCAAATGTAAAACTCATACGAGCTCCCAAGGCACGTCCCCATTGTAGTGTCTGATGTCGGCTAGGCTGATGCTAGCTATAAAAGTAAAAAAATGGAACACTTTGGCAAAACCGCTATCTCCTGTTATCTTTTTGCTTCTAACATTGTGCTTCTAGATATCACTTCCGCACCTTATTCAGCGCTTGCGCAATGACAGATTATAAAAACTTCGTGTTACTCAAAATCAAAAAGGGATTTTAAAGTCAAGGCATTTTTACATGCACACTAAGTAGAAGAAAACAGTAACAACGGAATAAAAATAAAATCAAACTGAAATAAGACAAAAATAAAGCTACTTTTTTAAACAAAAATCAAAAGAGAAGATTAGTTACACAAATATTCTGTTTATTTTCCATTCTTTCTTCTTTCCATGGAAAATGTTTGGAACCACCAAGACTCTTCCTAGAGCGGGCGGCCCGGCCAAACTGTGTGATTGGGGGAGAAGGGCCTTTCGTAGGTGACCACATGGTCACGCAGACAGAGCTCCAGTGTTCCTCTGTAGAGATGGGAGAACCTTCCAGAAGGACAACCATCGCTGCAGCACTCCACCAATGAGGCCTTTATTGTAGAGTGGCCAGACGGAAGTTTGCCAGCGTGCCAGAGTTTGCCTGAAGGCACCCAAGGAATTTCAAACCATGAGAAACAAAATTCTACTGTGCACCTTGACAAATCTATCAGTACACTGACTTTGGCTTATATTTGATCTCAACCAAATCTCTTTCCACTGACTCATAAGTCGCATGCTAAACATAATTGCAATGAATATGGCTGGACTTGCATCCGGAAGCGGTCCTCCCATGAAAAAAATAAATGAATTGCATTTCTTCAGTTAAAGAGTGTTTATAACAAAAGTGAATGGTCTCGTTTTGTATTGAAGTCTTTTGAAGAATAGGAAAAGCTCATGACCATAGGTGAGGGTTGGAACGTAGACCGACTGGCTATCCCAATCCACCTGTTAATTTCGCACTCTATTTTCCCCCCAATTAAGAACAAGATCCTGAGATATTTGAACACCCATGCTTGGGGCAGCGACTCACTTCCAACGCAGAAAGAGAACTCCAAAAATTTTCGACAGAGAACTATGGTTTCAGACTTGGAGGTGCTGACTCCTATCCCGACAACAGTCCAACACCCACTGAAACCGCATTTGACTTTGTGCCGGGTATACGGACACAACTCTCATTCCATTTATATAGGGGCCGAATGGGTCGTAGCAATTGCCCCAGGACACCATTCTCACTCAGTAACTGCCACAGGACTCCCCAAGGGACATGGTCAAGGGCCTTCTCCATGTCCACTAACCACATGTTGACTGGATGGGCCAATTTCCATGCCCTCTCTCCCCCCAACAGCCCTGCAGGGGTAAAGAGTCGGTCCACCCCCGGTCTACCATTGATGTGTATGTTTCAATTACAATAAGATACAACCCTACACAAAATATTGGAAGTAAAACGTTTCAGAACAGTTAGTTCAGATCGTGACAGACCCAATATGCGAAGCAAACCACGCCTTTTTTTCAATCACCTCTAACCCATCTGTTCTCTGACCGGCTTGTCTTGTGACTACCTACGCTTCTCCCATTTTACAACTGGCCTGACCCTGTGTTAACCATGACAGTCCTACATTGTCCACAACCATGTGGGGCCTCCAAACAATGATTTATAAACAATAAATAATATAATCAATATTAATGATTATATTATTATATTCATCTTAATATCAATATTGTGACAGGTATGCACAGGTATACACTTACTAATTAAAATGCATAAGAATTAACAGAAGGAAGAATGAGTTCAACATTCTCAGATAGTGAAACGTAATTTATAATTGATTAGCTGGAGTGACATGGTAGGCTAACCAAGGTTGCAAAGTTAAATAAAAATATAGACCAGACTTACAAAAATAAACCTTTATTAAGAAGACTTAGCGTCGGCACTGTCTGAAAGTGTACCAGCCAAGTTCACATCTGTGTATTAATAAGGTCTTCCCTTTGTTTTGACAAAAGGACCATCTTCTGCCATGTTTACTAGTCCTTTGCATATTGCAGTTGGTATATATATTCTTCCACATATTTTTACTTGAATCATTTGGAACTGATCAGCGTCCCATGTAGCCAGAGAAGTCTTCTTCTTCATCCTCCTCAGTCTGATCTACAGTCTGCACATTGCCAGCATGAGTCACTTGGTAGCTGCAGTGTGTGATTGCAGGATCAGGATTTCTACCTGCATATTCACAATGTTCTAGTTGTTCAGAGTTGTCCGCTTGCCCTGTATCTAACAATGTTTGAGTATCCATTAGCAATTCACTCTCAGATTCCCTCCTGCCCAGGTTTAAAGTCTGATTCAAGTTGAATGGAAGTAAAGCCTGTTGATGTAGTTCTAAAATGTCAATATTGGTTTGCTGCTGTTCCTCCTTCTCTCGCGTCATTGCTCCCAGAATCACAGAGAACAGATTTATATTTCCAGAGCCCTTTTTCTCTTTCATTTGTGTCTTCATCCCGAGTATCCCATGTCCCAGCAGTTGGTCCCCAATGATTTCTTCAGTTAGGATTTCTGTTTTATTTTCGAGCATTGACTTTACCACATGCTCCTCCCTCAAATCAATCTCTGCTGGTATCTCATTACAACTCAAACTCCCAGAATCCCCTAGATGAGACACACCAGCTCCTGATGCATTTTGGTAGTCCCTTCTGACGCTTCCACCTGACACCTGTTCTGCAGCACGGTCCATGTAGCAGTTGTTTTCTTCCTCATCTATAAACTCCTCCACCTCCTCATAATCTGTTGCTGAAGTGTAAAGATCCCCACGATGTGACTTGGCTATGCATTTCTTCCCCTTGGGCAAAGACTCTGGGGTGTTGATAGAGACCGGATCAGGTATTGTTTTCTCTAGTGTAATAACCTTCGCTCTGACTGAAGCAGTCTGTCAAGGTAAAGAGAATGTATGGCATTATAAACATGTTTTAAATGTGTGTCTAAACATGATATAGATTATTTCACACTTCAAGCAGCTTCCACTTGTTGAAATGAGAAGACTAGGCATTTGAAAACAAGCACATAGTACTAAAACTATTAACTAATAACGTCAGGCACTTTCCTACATACCAGTGTAAAATGTTAATTAAATTGAGATCAACAAGAGAAGTCATAAATAATTACTTGGTCCAATCTTTTCCATCACAAGACCCTTACAACATACTCCACCAAATACCAATTTCTCTCTCTACATAAACAAATATTTAAATATTTGAAAGGCAAAACCTAGAGATAAGAGGAGGAGCTGCTTACAATCAGTACTCTTGGAGGCTTTTCATTCAGGCATAGGAAGCCTGAGAAGAACAGCACAAACAAAAGTCCTCCAACCACAAAACAGAGAACAGTCACACCAGCCAAAACCGGAGTTACTAGATAAAGACAGAGAACGTTATGCGTTAATGTGATACATGAGAAGGAAACAGCTATATTAAGAGTAATATTAACCGGATGTTTTTCTGACATTTTTGAAAGCAAGATATGTTATCGAATACAGTACCGAGATCAAAAGGACAACAACATAAATAAGCACATAGCAGTATCCATATAAAACCAGCGCACATCTCGGCCTTGTTTAAATAAATCTCACCGTTGCTTGGTTCCAAAACACTGGTTAAAGCAGTGTACCATTCTGATGCCATCAAGTTTTTATTGACAACTGCTTCTGGGGACACTTTTACAGAATACTCAACACCTCCTTCCAAATTACCAATAGTATAATTAGTACTGTCTGATTTGACTTCAGACACCTAGGAATGGAAAGAAAGACATTAGCTCAAGACACATTAAGATATATCCTTATTTGAGCTACAATACTGCAGATTTGTTTAGAACAAATATAGTAGGCAGAAACAGTTGGGAACTTCATATTATTTAACTTTGCACAAATATAAAAAAATAGAACGTAAAGATGTATGTCAAACCAGATTTTGTTCACTCTTCTTCCAAAATATTCTGAAGGTAGGAGAAAAATGTGTATCTGATGCAATTAAGTTCATTTTGGGCATTATGATGGTCAAGTTGAGACAAGTTCCACATCCTGTTAAAACCAATGTAGGGGGACTAATCACAGCTGAAAAGAAAGAAAGATGTCTGAGGTTGATTTAACAGACAACAATAATACAAATAAATCAGTCCATAATTCGATTTGTGGCCCATCATAATAATATTTAAAATGTATTTCATATTTCATAACATACATATTTAAACAAACAGACTGCTTAATTATCAGTATATTTCTATATCTTCATGTAATTGCAATCCTACTTAAAGCCACCACTCTCTTAATACATTTGAACGGGAAGTACACATAAATTATCATACTGTCTTGAAATGGTGCAAATCTGATGCTTGTCAACGCTGACTTTGAGAAGTTGTGTACAGCCTGGACCGAAATTGTATAATACTTCTTTGGGTCTTTCAGTGTTAGCATAGACGAGGTTGGTGTGATTTGTGTTACCGGGCACTGTGTCTTCTTTTTGGAAACCCTGCATAAAAACAGACAGAGAGATTACGGGCTTGTATTACGTGTATGGACTTCAGGTTGGTCTCAGCATGTCCCTTGTGGTCAAAAGAAGTAGTAGTGGCCCCTTTTACTGTCTACATAACATTGGTACAACAAAATGTAAATAGGATGAAAGATAAGTACAATACTGGTGACTACCTGCAAGATATTTTATAAGTGGTTCCTGGAGGTGTGCCAGGACCTGGGTTCCATTGTAGCTTGTGGAAATAGTTGGATGAGATGATGGAAACATTTGGGGCAGGAAGGTGTGAAAGGCCTACAACACAAAGCACAAATATATCGTATCTTTTGTAACATTAACACTTTATGAAAAAGCAATAAACTAGCCTAATCACTTTATGTTCATGCTTAGCCAATGGCTGCCTGCAGGGCAGACATTATAGCTTTATAACGAAGGTCTTGCTAGCAGGCATTACGGCTAACTCTCTACAGAAACAGAACAAGGTTAGATGAGCAGCATTTTAGGCTTTTATATTGTTTACATTCAGTGTTAGTGAGTGGGTGTAGCCTATAGCCTAAGCAAATTATTATTACGAGTATGCCTAAAGTGCATCAATGCCTTGCCAGGCAAAAAACTGAAGTGGTCTGAATAGAACTCACTAACTGTGAAGGCTGATAACTTACCTGAAGAAAAATGTATCATCAAATAAATAGTGGAGAGGATCCTCTTCATATCTTCTTATTCGTTAGGACCATTTAGATCCCCTTATGACTGCATGATAATAGCTGGGAGGGAATACATCAACGTTATACAGCAGTATACCATGTCATTCAGCAAACACAATTAAATGAATAAAGTCTTATCAGGCACATTCCCAACCTAGAGGACTATTGCACTTTAGTCCGTTCATATTGTGGCCTAATGTAAATATAAATACAAACAATCCATATTTACTTAGCCGGTAGTCTGCAACGACAGTACATCAACAAAATGTTATTTACCCAAACATTCTCGAGTCCAACTAAAAACTGGTCAACCCAGCCCTATGAAGGCACAGACATTGACAGCTGAATGATCGACGGTACAGAAGTCCGGCATATATAACGTCCCACAAGCAAATCTAACGACCAGGATATCCGGTTGGATTAATTCAAAGTAAAAGTTAATAAATAAGTTATCATGTGCAAATACAATTTTTACAGATTACGTATAGCTTTTTTAGTTTTGTAGTTTTGTAGCCGTTCGAGGGTTGTTTTTCTCCCTAGTTTTAGTTAAATTTGGTTTAGAAAATTATTAATTGTAGTAAAATGTTTGCCATTT
>JAVQJS010068239.1:7500-20488 GCA_036024795.1 Galaxias rostratus | reverse complement strand
CCCCCCCCCCCCCCCCCGCGAGAGTGGGTCCGCCGTGATGAGGGGCCCTCCGCTAATGGCGTGGAACTGTTCTATAATCGAGCCTGATGCCAAGACGAGTCTGTCCGTACGCTGCATCTGATTGGAGGAGAGGAGAACGCTATGCATGGGCTGCTCTCTGAGTGTGTGTGTGTGTGTGTGTGTGTGTGAGTGTGTGTGTGTGTGTGTGTGTGTGTGTGTGTGTGTGTGGGTGGGTGGGTGTGTGTGTGTGTGTGTGTGTGTGTGTGTGTGTGTGTCAAAACGGAGAGGAGCGTAGAGGAGACGAGAATGCCTTGCGTTTCCCACTCTGAGCATTTAACAGGCATGTGTGTGTGAAGGAGGGAAGAGGAGGAGGAGGAGGAAGAGGAGGAGGAGGAGGAAGAGGAGGAGGAGGAAGAGGAGAGAAATTCAGGGGCAGCTCTACACTAGCAGGGAGATCCAGACTTCAAAAGGAGACCAAGGTTTAGGTTGGAAACCCACTCTGTCTCTCTCTACCCATCTCTCTCTCTCTATCTCATTCCATCTTTCTCTCACTCTCTCTCTCTCTCTTCCTCTCTCTTCCTCTCTCTTTCTCTCTCTCTCTCTCTCTCTCTCTCTCTCTCTCTCTCTCTCTCTCTCTGTGGCCCAGGCGTCGCGGTGGTGTGAGGAGGGCATCTTCCTGCTGGCCTGCCAGCCGGTGGACCGCTGCCAGTCCCAGGACGGCGCGGAGGCGGCCCTGCAGGAGCTGGAGCGCTACCTGGACACGGAGCCGCAGCACGCCCTGGGGGACACGGAGCCCATCCTCAGAGACTACGAGGCCGTCATGTCCCCCCAGCTCAGGGTAAGGGGCCCGGGGGAGAGGGGAAAGGATGGAGAAGGGGGAGCAAGCAGTGGGAGGGGGTAGAGGGGGAGAGGGAAAGGGGGAGAGGGTGAGGGAGTAGGGGTCTAGAGGTGATAGCATCGCCATCACCTTAAGACAGGCATTACATTTGGAAGAAAAAAACTTACAGTTCGTGGCGGACAATCTTTAGCGAGCCTTTGTGTGCCCCCTGGCCCCCTAACAGGAGCAGGTGGAGAAGGTGTTCCAGAAGCAGGCGTCGGTGCAGGACATGTTTGAGAAGCGGCGGGTCAGCCTGAAGAAGCTGGCCGCCAAGCAGACCAGACCGGTGCAGCCCGTGGCCCCCCGGCCCGAGGCCATCCTCAAGTCACCCCTGTCCTCCCCGGGTGAGCCCTGCTCACACACACGCACACGCTCACACACGCACACACACACACACACACACACACACACCCTGTTTCCATTTCTCTTTCCATTATACCGACGCATCATCTCAATATTACAACTGCAAGGAGAGGAGCAAACTAAAAATCCACACCGCATCCCCGTTCCACGCCGCTTTTCCCTGAAACGCTTTTCTTTAGGGAGCTCGCGACATTCGCAGCCTTAGCTAGCCTTATCTTAGCGGCGAAGGGGTTTTATTGGCCAACAGGTTTTTCCCAAGTTAAAAAGATGGAGTGGAAACTTTTGGGCTCATTAGATTATCACCATTTGGACTCAAGGCGCCCGCTAACGTTGTTAGCCTTATAAGTAAAAGAATGTCTCCGAAACGGCTTTGATGGCGGCGAGCGGTTGACTGAGGACACCGTGTGTTGTCCTTTAACTGCCAAACGACTAAACGTCTCCTGCCCCTAATTAAGGTGGCCCGGTTTCCTCTGTAGTCCAGCACTCTCGTGACGTGTTTTTAATAGTTTGGCTTTTTCATTTGATTTTTCCCTTCTGTTTTTTTTCTTCTCCATTCTTTCTTTGTCCCGAAATCAGGTCACATGAGTCAGGACCAAAAGTGTGTCGAAGAAAACCTACTGAATAAAAGCGACTGCAAGAAAGTGAGTGACTCCTTTGAATTGAGCCGCGTGGACCTCTCCTGGGTTCAGTGGCCTTTGAGCTTGTAGATCAAGTACCCCATGTCTCTCTCTCTCTCTCTCTCTCTCTCTCTCTCTCTCTCCCTGTGTTCTCAGGTGGACCTTTCCCTGCTGAACGGCACTGGCAGTCGCCACGGCTCCATCTCTGAGGAAGAGGAGAACCTGACCATCCTCCGACGGTAGGGCCGGGAAATGTTGCTTCCCCCATTAATGAATGCTGAGGCCATTGTTTTTCCATTCAATACCCATCCTTGATAAGTCATGAGTTTCGAGGAAAGATTTTTAATCCGTCCAACCGCAGTATCAATGTTTCTTAGTACTTTTGTCTGAACTCAAAAAGAAATATTACCTTGTTCTTCACTGCTTGACTCATAAGCAGCTTCTTGCCCGTGTGTGTCGCTCAGCCTTTTGCATTGTCACCCGTTAGGCACGTGATGAACGAGCTGCTGGAGACAGAGAGAGCCTACGTGGAGGAGCTTCTGTGTGTCCTGCAGGTGAGTGTGGTTGCAGCCTCTGGCCACTAGGCGGCACCATTTCACCGTATCATGGTCCGTGGAGTTCTGAGGCACTATCTCGTTAGTGTCCACTTGTTCTAGTGCTTGGGGAGAATGCCATGTGAATGTAACGTGAATATATCGCCGTCATAAATTACACTCCCTATTCCATGGTGTCAAGTTTGAGATACTCAACATGAATTATGGCCACGGGTTAATCAGTACCTCGGTACGGGCCCATAAACTAGTTTTAACATGTAACCAAGTGGCAGCCAGGCGTTGATGTTTTGCGACTGTGGTTGCCAGGGCTACGCAGCGGAGATGGACAATGCCAGCTTGGCTCACCTGATCCCCAGCACCCTGCTCAACAAGAAGGACGTCCTGTTTGGCAACATGCCAGAGATCTACCAGTTTCATAAACGGTAAGAAAGGTCCACACCACACCTCCCATTCTGCTGCTAATGTCCTCGGCTCCGGCCAGTCCTGTTACAGAACATCATGAGATTTTCCCCTCTGAACTAAGCAATTACATAGTTTAATTCAGTGGTTTAAGAAGTGTCAAACCCCGCCCCTCCCCGTAAAGACTTGGTATGACCCAGTCGAGAGACAGGCAAACCATGGAGAGTTCCGTTATTTCCACTGCAGATTAGGTGTGGTATCTCTACTTGGTGAACAACATCAAATCAACATTGTTTAACAAAAAACTTTTACAAATCCTTTGTCAAAGACGCATATCTGTTTATAATATATTTGGTAATAATACAATGTGCCAGCCTGTGGTCCTGTTCCATGTATACAAATATACAAATCACAGCACAGTGTTGGGGGTGGTGGCTACACTCTGGGCTCGTCTCCTTAGACGTCTAACACCAGTTGTGTGGTGTCAACCTGTTCTCCAGGATCTTCCTGAAGGAGCTGGAGGCATACACGGACTGTCCGGAACTGGTGGGACGCTGTTTCCTAGAGAGGGTGGGTGAATCAGATCAACACCATACCTGGTCCGCCGCTCAGCGATGACAACATCGATATCATATATTACCGCACATTACCATGTCTCTCAGCCTGGCAAAGTTCAATAGGTTTGAATGATGGTAATGTTTGTTTGGAATGGTATGAATCGATTTGTCGATAGAGATCAGCATCTTTGGGTTTCAGAAAAGAGCTGCATCAATAAAATATATATAGAAAAACACAACTATCATGATGATTATTATTACTATTAACTATAGCCCCTATCGTGGCTGATGATGTCCCTGTGGGTTCCCCTTCCCTCCTTCCAGATGGGCGACCTGGAGATCTACGAGAAGTACTGCCAGAACAAACCTCGCTCGGAGAGCTTGTGGCGCCAGTGCTCCGACTGTGCCTTCTTCCAGGTGACCTCTCACCCCAGCTCTCCGATACGCTCCTGTCCTCTTTTTAAGACACCTGTTCTCCTTAGTGCGTTTTGGCCGCTTACGACATTTTAACACTGTAGCGTGCGCTCGAAGTGACTACCAAATGAGCATAATTGGCTCAGTCACATTTCTATTCCGGTCCTGTCTGGACTTACGCGGTTCGCTGGAGTTGGTTGCCCTGGTTACCCTATTGCGTAGGTCTGCTGAGATAAGTCTTGTTCCGTGCTGTACCCTGGGACGTTTGATGTTCTGAACAGGCTGTTTGTGTGTTGCTTCAAAGGAGTGCCAGAAAAAACTAGAGCACAAACTGGGCCTGGACTCGTACCTCCTGAAGCCCGTGCAGAGGATCACCAAGTACCAGCTGCTCCTCAAGGTGAGAGCAACACAGTGTCCAGGTGTGTGTGTGTGTGTGTGTGTGTGTGTGCGTGCGTGCGTGCGTGCACGTACGTTTCGGTTTCCCAATTTCAATCTGACAGAGTTATCTGTCTCTCTCTGTGCTTGCCTATGCTGTAAATGGTGTACATGATCACATATGTATGCCAGGATTCTGTCTGCAGGACTTACTGAAGTGCAGTAAGGCCAGTGGAGCCACTGTCTCCCCTTTTGTCTATGTTGTGTGTTGTCTGCATCTATGCAGGCCTATAGGTCACGTTCTGTGTGTGCGTGTCTGTCTGCAGGAGTTGTTGAAGTACAGTAAGGGCTGTGACGGCTCTGAGGACCTGCAGGAGGCGCTCTCCTCCATCCTGGGCATCCTGAAGGCAGTCAACGACTCCATGCACCTCATAGCCATCACAGGATATGAGGTCAGCCATCCCAGCCATCAGCCACTTACTCACACACGCACACACACATACACACACTGCTCGGTTAACACAGTCCCTGCTTATTATTTTGCTTGAGATAATAGTCCTGGTTTGGTTATAGTTTCTTGGCAGTTGTGTTTGGTCGTTTTACCAGCGTAATGCTTTTGTATTCCCCATCCTAATAACCTCCCAATGATCTACCGGACCTACTGACTCTCCCAACCTGGTCCTCTGGACTTCCTCCCTGCTCTCTTCTCCCCCCTGGTCCTCGTCCCTCCGCTCCCGCAGGCCAACCTGTCTGACCTGGGCCGCCTGCTGATGCAGGGCTCCTTCAGCGTGTGGACGGAGCACAAGAAGGGCCACGCCAAGGTCAAGGACCTGGCCCGCTTCAAGCCCATGCAGCGCCACCTCTTCCTGCACGAGAAGGCGCTGCTCTTCTGCAAGCGGCGGGAGGAGAACGGCGAGGGCTACGAGAAGGCGCCCTCCTACAGCTTCAAGCACTCTCTCAACGTGAGTGGAGGCCCTGCGGGAGTCGGCATGGGGAGATGGGAGGCCTTAGAAAACGGATCTGTGAAGAGATTCCTATGGGTGGAGGAGGGATGTTTCAATCGAGCAGCACAGCATAAGGGAACTTTAAAATCTCACTCTTCTATTCGTCCATCTTTATTCCCTCTCTCCCTCTCTTTCTCGCTCTCTCTCCACATCTCTCCCCTCAAACCAGATGAGCGCCGTGGGCATCACGGAGAACGCCAAGGGAGACAACAAGAAGTTTGAGATCTGGTGCAACTCCCGGGAGGAGGTGTTCATAGTGCAGGTGTGGTGGTAGCGCCTTGAGGTTGACTAAAAGGCAAAATAAAAAGGAAAACAAACGCACACGCACACACATTGCTAAGACCAATGAATTGAATATGTATAGTAGTGATGATGATAAAAAGAAGGGTTATCAGGTGATTGTTGTTATTCTTTTTTTGTTTTCAAGGCGGCCACCCCCGAAATCAAATCGTCATGGGTGAACGAGATCCGCAAGGTTCTAACGGGCCAGCTGAAAGCATGCAGAGGTACGGGCAGACACACACACACACACTCTCTCTCACACGCGCACACACACACACACATGGATATGCTAATAGTGTTTTATTTGTATCAGAAGCAAGTCAACAGAAGAGCTCTGAACCAGCGTCCCCGAGTCCCACTAGCAATAACGCCTCCATTTCTCTCAGGTTGGTGCCCAACATAACACACACACACACACACACACACACACACACAAACATATCTCGTTAGGGGAAGATGTTTAGATCTCGTTAGATCTAGGTTTCCCCCTCTCTCATCCCTCCCTCCTTTCCCTATTCTGTCAGTCCATTCAGAGGCAGTCAGAAGAACTCCAAGAAGCAGGAGGAGAAAAGGCCGGAGACCACTCCAACCTCCGACCCTAACTCCTCCTCCTCCTCCTCGATGCTCAAACAGAAAGGTAAGAGTGGTGGACTGCAGAAAAACCCCGAACCCCCATGAGTCCTCTCTCACTGAGCCCAAAGCAGTGTCCTCAGTCCCTTAGTTTGAGTCCTCTGAATTCTCAGCTGTCTTTCTGAGCCCTTCTTTTGCTCAGCCCCATTGTATTTTCTAATGTAAGCTGTCTCCTTCTTTTGCCCTCACACATTGCCTATCTTTCTCTCTCTCTCTCTCTCTCTCTTTTTCTCCTGCTTGACGTTCTGCCCTCCTGTCTTCCTCTTTGTCTCTCTTTGCTGTCCCTCTTTCGTGCCACTTTCCAAAGAGGACACCGTGACCAGCCCCACCACCGACAGGTCCTCTGTGTCTAAAAAGCGCTTTACCTTACAAGGGTTCAGCAACCTGAAGAGTCAGAAAGGTAACGTGCCAGCGCAGCCCCCCCGCAGCCGCGAGGCCTCTCCCTATGGCAAGCAGAGCAGTGCCCGTCGCTGTGCCACTTAATAGATCTGAAAGGAAATTATTCTGATGATGTTATGACAATAAATTATAAGTTGCTGTCGCGTCCGGCCAAGTGGATCTCCACCTTTTTGGTCCTTTAGAATGACTAAACCCAACAGCTGTGTGGTCTACAATTGTAAATGTGATAATATTGAATGCTAATGTAACCCATTGAAAAAAAAGTGACTTGAGACACTTTAGAAGTGAACGCATGCTTTTGTATTTGCAGACTCGCTTCTGCCTCGTCGTGTTAAAAGCCTGACACTGCCCCTGGTGGCTAAGTACACGTCAGGTCAGTCGTATCACATAGCACTAGCTGTCCATTCGACGTGTTGGCGTGCTAGTCTATGGTCCATAGAGAATCGTTGTGTTAGTGATACTGTGTGTAAATAGCCAACGTTTGTGTTTTAGTGCCCGTGTATACACAGTGCGTCCTCCCACAAAGGCAAACAGGGAAATGTCTCCGCACTTGTCCGACCAGGCCGTTCCTTTGTGACGTTGTAGTGCCTCTCCCATTCGGCGAGGTCTTCCCACCGCTGCCTTCCTCGCTCCCTGCCTCACATCCTCTTTTCTTTTCCGTCTCCTTTGCTCCTCCTCCTCTTCCTCTTCCTCCTCTCCTCCTCGTCCTCCGCCTGGCTGCGTCCAGGCGCTCCTCTCAGCCCCGACCACAAAACCAAACGCCAGTTGATAAAGAGCGACCCGACCCCGTTCGGGTTCAAAGGTATTCCCCGCGGCGTGTAGAAGCTGTGTTTGTCTCGCTGTCCTCATTGCGTCATCCCACACAGTCACCATGAGTGCATTCACTTGATCATTGACCTTCCATGTTAGAAGCAGTAAATAGACAACAAACTACTGGGTATGTGGAAGAATATGATTTTGTTTGTGTTGTTTTTCTTTGCCTACCATTGTGAACACTTTCTTAACGTTCTCGCAGACATGGCATCATTGAGTGCCTGTGGGCGTCATGCTATGTGAATGGCTTTGGAGTGGATGAGGTTGTTATACTTTGTGTGCGGTTTTTGAGGATATCCGCGCCGTAATCTAGAATACAGTTTGCATATAATTATTATCCTAACCATCAACTAACTGAAAGAAAGAGAGGATGGAAAAGAATATACAAATGATCCATGGGTTGATTTGAGTCAATCATCGATTCGTTCGTTGACTGACTGGCTGGCTGTGGCAGGCTGGTTGCATGACTGACTGATTGGCTGTGGCAGGCTGCTTTTGAGGCTGACCGGCTGTTCCTGGCTGGTTGTGTGACTGACTGACTATTGTGCCCTCATCAGAAACAGGTCCTCACGTGTCTCTTGGCCGGGCCAGGTGGCTCAGCACCTCCAGCCTCTTACAGAACAAGAGGAGAGGTACAGTACCCCTCTGTCTCTCTCTCTCACCGGTTGGGTCCGGTCCTAACCGGTTTGGTGTGGTGTGGTGTGCCTGACCCGAACAAGATTTTTCCTCTCACTGATTCACTTTTTGGAGGGTATCAGCATAAGAGCTGATTCAATTGTGGGGAATCGCTTTTTGGGGGTATTTCCATTCCAAGGACTCCTGAGTCTGCCTCTTGGGATTTGGACCACACTTACTTCTTTGTAACCTCCTTTTGAGTTTGCAGTGTTAATGATTCACCTGGCGCTCTTCCTTTAGACAGTCTCCACTCTGCTCTCCCCTACTTGTTTTGGGGACAAGCGGACCTTGAACGCAAGCTAGACTAGACTAGAAGAAACCCTCTCACATTGGCTTGTGTCTCGGTGTGGAGGGATTTGGAAGGACATGATGGTTTTCCAACTGGTGAAGCTGGTGTGTTGTGGTGTGATGTGTGACCTCATTGACATACCCTCCTCTTTGTTATCCCCTCCGCCATTCCGTGCCATCCATCCTGTTCTTTTCTAGAAGGTTCTGTCTCTCTCTTGAATGGAGATTTCATGCACACACAGTACGACGTACTGAGACTGGCAAACTAGACACAAAATGTCCCATTAAGGGGTCACTTTTATACATCGATGTAACACGTGTTACTCCCACTCTGACTGTCAGAGTTATTCACTGCCAATTCATACACAAAATACGCACGCTTCCTTATATAGAGGTAGATCTTTGTTCTAAGTACCTATCCAGGGCTTGTGACGTTCTGTCAACCAACTTCATACCTTCTCACGTGTTTGAATTTGACGCGTTCTCCTTGACACTCCAAGGGTTTGCCATGCTCCTCGTGCGTCGGCTGTAGTCCGGACCGTGACGCCGCCTCTCCCGCCTCTCACCCCTCTCCTCTCTCTCCCCCCACCGCCAGGATGGAACAAGGCCTCCCTCTCCGTGGACACCTCCGAGGACCTCGACGGGTACTCCAGCGGCGAGGAGCCCTTGAACTCTGACCCCGAGGACGAGACGGTGCGGAAGCTGGTGAGCTGGATGTGCCTTTGCAGGGCTGGATGGGTCTATTTCCTGTCTCCGCTGCGTTGTCTGTTGTTAGCTGGTTAAATGTGTTCAGGACTACACTGATGATGTTTTGTCTAATATGGACAAATATAACATAGTTGGATTATTCCATAACAGATATGAATATGCTGTATCCTGTGTATTTTTAAAAAGTCCAGTTCTACTGATCTGTAGTCCCTGGTTCACAATATCCCAATGCAATTATCATACTACCATGTTTGTATATCTGTTTTAAATAACAGTGATATTACATGTAATATTAGTCTTTATAGCATCAAGTAAAAGTATCTAGATTATTTTTAAAACCCCTTGCGTAACCTCTGACCCCTGCCATCTGCCCTGGTACATGCAGACCCCCGGTAAATACACAGTGGTGTCTGACTATGAGAAGACCGGCCCCCAGGAGCTTTCTGTGAAGAGTGGCGACGTGGTGCAGCTCATCAAGGAAGGAGAGGACGGACAGTGGTAACCCCCTCGCTCTATGCACTCCAGCAGAGCAACCATCAGTAGCATAGCATAGCATAGAGGAATAGCGTAGGACAGAATTCCATAACATAAAGGAATAGCATCACATATAGGAATAGGTTCGCAAGTGGTCGGATAGCACGGATGAATAGCGCAGCGTAGCACAACACAGCCTAAAGTCATAGCATATCAAGGAATATCATAGCATAGCATAATGACTTGGAAGACACATTGGCAAACATCCTGTGTTGAAACGCACTTAACTGTAAGACAAGGGTGGTGAACGGAGTAGAGTCAACACCACGGGACATTGCCCGGCTCATAAAGGAGGAAGGTGTTGGGAAGAGACGGGCTCTTGTTTCGGTACACGCCGTCACAACAATAATAACTAGAAATTAAAAAAATTATCATGCAAAGACAGGGAGTTTCTTAGGGCCTGGTTTTATCCTAGGTAGAGTTACTAAGGAAGGGTTACACATAACTATGATCATTTAACTTCTTTGTATTGATACCAAAAGATAATGTTTAGATAATATTTGTTATTACTGATCCACCTTAGAGTTCTGTGCATTTGTGTGTTTCCCCCCACCCCCAACACAAAGGTTTGTGAAGAACCTGAGGAGCAGCAAGGAGGGCTGGGTGGCAGCAGCCAACCTCCTCACACTCATCTCAGAATCCAAGTCCTCCCAGTCCCTTAGTAGCTCAGGTAATGTCCTGCCATCTTTCTCTATTTCTTACATTGTAAAAAAAATATTTTTGTCTTTATTTTTCTCTTGTTCATTTGCTTAACACCATGTGATCTTTTTTTCTGATCATTATATTTACACGTTTGATTACAAACTATGTTGGCACTGGGTAGTATTATCATTAATTAATTAATTCACCGGTTATAATAGGCTTTCTTTTATTTAATTAACGTCATTATGTGGTTTTTATTTCTCCCTGCAGAGGGCAGTGTCTCGGGAAACCTCAGCACCTCCTCCAGCTGCAGCGAAACCTACACAAGCTTCTCTGACATCAAACCCTGAAAGCCCATCCCTCTCTTGGTACTGCAAGGCTAAGGTCACAGCGCCATCAAGTGGTCAACAGTTTGAACGACACCCTGCACTTTCTCCCCGCCTACCTCCACCAAACCTCCCACCCCCACCACACACACGTTAACACAGAGACATCTCGGAATGTAGCACAAAGGCGGAATGCGAGGCAGCTCGCCAGCCTGTCGAGTGTGTTGAAAGGGCGACAGAACTACTCCCAATAGCCAGGTGTGTGTGTGTGTGTGTGTGTGTGTGTGTGTGTGTGTGTGTGTGTGTGTGTGAGGTGTCGCTTACACATGTTGCAGATGTTTATTAGAGACACAGTCCCTCACGCCACAGCGCTGGGAGAATCCCGGAGCAGCGGAGGGCACACAGGCTCCTCTGTGATGAGCCTCCTGTGACGCTAAGCCCCTAGGTAAGCCTGGTGCATGGCAGGGGGGTCGACGTAAGCTTCACGCCCAGCACAGTCACCAGAGGAACGCCTGTGTATAGGAGATAGCCCTTACCGTCTCTCCCACTCAACGCAGAATGATTTTGTTTTTACAGTAACTGTTATAATTAACGAACATCGTTAGCATTATGATTCATGTATTATATTCGTTTAATCTCAGGCCTGAATATCTGATGATTAAAGTTATATTTTTGGCGAGTCGGGGACTCCTTATGAATCTCGTTGTGGAAAGTTTGCCGCACGGTTATTTATTCAGGTATCAATATTTTTGTGGTTTTAAAAAAACAGTTGAGAAGCTTACTTTAAACCTTATATTATTTTACTCATAATTGTGGATGGAATTTATTCAAGTTCAAAAATATTCTTTATTGAATTGTGGCGAGAATGGGTGTGACACCGCATGCTAAAAATGACCCCACCACTGCCTTGTAAATTCTATGACCCCTAGCTCTAACCCATTATAATGACTGCAGAGCTGTAACAGTCGGTCCAGATGCATATAACCTGCCACTTAAACCCTCCTCAGGGACTCTCCCTGCCTCCAGCCATGCTATCATTAAACAGATTTACAATTCATTATATAGATTAAAACGGCTGTCCGTTTCATTGGTTCCAGGTGGAAAATGGCCTATCTTGTTAATTTAACCCGGTTGAAGGAAAAAGTAAAAAAAACAACCTCTTTTATGGCCCCTGATGACAGACCGAAGATCTGTGATGAATTGTGTGATAGTTAAACACCTGCAAATACCAGGATGCAGAGCGGTCGGTTCCACTTAATCCATAAAGATATATACAGTAGGGAGCGTGTGCTGATTACCGAAGATTAGCCGGAGGATTTGACATTTTCCTTCTCTTTCTCGGAAATGATTTACGACCAACGGGGGCGAGGAAGAGGATAGTGGCAACATCCCTGAAACCCCGCCTTGAAAAAAAAATGCGCCTCTTTTTGGTGCATTAATCAAACATCTGTCCATGAGATGATTAGCTTCTCGTGGGGAGACATATTTGCATCGCTTGCCATTTTCCATCAATTTAACCTTCACTCGCCTTATTTTTTGGGGGGGAGGAGATTTATTTATTTATTTTACCGCTTGGCAAAATAGGACGTCTTGATTGGCTATTGACAAGCGGGACATTGTTTGATCAATTCCACAGGAAAGTGTCATCGATCCTCGTGAGTGATCTCACGGATAACGAGGTTTCCTGGGCTTCGATTGTCATAAAGATCGGTCACTGTCACCGGCGAAATTCACCTTCCGTGACGTGCGTCTGGTTCCTGGGAGCAGGGCCTGTGCGCGGCACGTCAACGCCACACGTTCCGGTGAAGCCATTAGACGGCGCAGGCCACGCCCGGCTAGCGGCCCGCCGCGGCCACCTGCCCTCCGACGGGAACTGGAGAGGTCGCACGATGAAGGTCAGACGCTCTGCGTCGACCTCCGCTCCTCTGGATAGAATGGCCGCTAGGGGTATGGAGTCGAAGAAGGAGGGACTGAAAATAAAAAGAAAGATAGATAGAGAGATAGCCCTCTCATTCCCTGCCTCCTCTCTCTCTCTCTCTCTCTCTCCCTCTCTCTGGATCAGAGCCACCACCAGAAGAAAAGACCATGACAATAGGTTCACAGAACCCCTGACTTTTCTGGCAGAAATTTAAACTATTTTTCAGGTCTGCACTCATGCTACTGTGCAAACATACTCTCCATAGACAATGTGTTGCAGGAGCAGTAGGCAAGTAGCACATTGGGCTGTAGATCTTTGCCCCCCTCTGAGTGGCACTGAGGGGTACTCGTCCACCGCCTCTTACACATGCTCTTCCTCCTGGTCCACCATGTCCTCCTCTTACACCATGTCCTCCTCCTCCTAAAACGTTTCATTCTGTTGCTGTTTTAACACTCGACGCACCTGTGCAGGCTGTCCACTCTGAACTTGGATTCCGTACAATTGGTCGGTTCATCACATCGTTAGAAACAGGTGTGAACCATTTGGAGTTGTTGTGCGATAACGATGTTGTGTTTAACTTTTCACGCCGTTGGTCAATGTTTTGACACACTAG
>JAVQJS010068239.1:0-2500 GCA_036024795.1 Galaxias rostratus | reverse complement strand
GAGAGAACGAGGTGCAGGGAACTGGATATCAAGATGGAAGGAGCGGGAGAACACGTCAGCGTTACAGAGAGACCTACAGAGAGATGGAGAGATAGAGAGAGCTGAATTATTATTATAATGATTTTAATTTTTTTTGTAGCGCTTTTCTCAAGCACTGTACACAAATTGGCTGCCAATTAATTACACAGCACAAACAACAAACGGACCAGCAGCTATCAGACACAACAATCAGTCGGAGTGATACTTGTGAGAGGGAACACAGCACGACCCGCTGAACTGCTAAGAAACAGTTGGTATCTGCTGGTGGTTAAACAGCTGCACCAACACACGGGACTTGTGTCTTGTTTAGAGAATAGCAAAAGGTCGTAATTCTTTTTGAAAGGGGTCAAACCGGAGCTCCGATGCCTGAGGAGGAACTTGCGACCTTGAGATTGGAGCGGGAAAACATTGTAACTTTTTACTTGGTCTTGTCGTTTTTTATATACATATGTATATAATTTCCATGGCAACACTGCAGCAGCCTATATGCGCAAGACTTGCTCACCCAACAGCTCAGGGCAGATGTGCTCACACACGTAGGACATGCAGACTGATGCCAGGTGAATTGGTAGTGACCGGTCAGATGTTTAGATGATAGAGGGAGGAAACCTACGCACGAGAGGAAACCCACACCAACACGGGGAGAACACGCAAACCCCTCGCAGGAAGGCCCTCGGGTCAGGTGGCGATTGAACCCAGGACCCTCTGGCTGGGAGCCATCGAGCTGCTCGTGTGTGTGCCCACACACAACATATGGACTGTAATAGAGGATGAGAGAGAGAGAAAGAGAGAGAGAGAGAGAGAAAGAGAGAGCAACATACATTTGGTCAGTAACAGAGGCGGATGGAGAGCGAGAGAGAGACAACGAGAGAGAAAAAGAGGGAGATAGAGAGTATGTATGTGAGATGTATGGGCAGTAACAGAAACTGATGAAGGGAGAGAGAGAGAGAGAGAGAGAGAGAGAGAGAGAGAGAGAGAGAGAGAGAGAGAGGAGGGGAGAAATGGAGAACGAGAGAACGAGTGGGGCAGTGCAGTAGCAGAGGTCGATGGAGAGAGAGAGACAGCGAGAGAGAGAGAGCGAGATTGATGTATGGGCAGTAACTGAGGCTGATGAAGGGAGAGAGGAAGCAGCTTAAGATTGCACAGCCGGTTGTGCTCTGCTAAAGCTGACCCACAGGGCTAGAAGACACAGTTCAAACACTAACAACTGCTGTGGGTTCACTGGCTGTGGACTCACCCTATCGCACTCTCTCATCTGCTGCCTGTGTGTATGTGTGTGTGTGTGTGTGTGTGTGTGTGTGTGTGTGTGTGTGTGTGTGTGTGTGTGTGTGTGTATGTTTGTGTGTGGGAGCACTGTGAGACCGCTATTAACGTGCTGCTGTGCGTGCACACCGTGGTTAACAACAGCTTTAACGCCTCGCACCCGGGCCCCTGCACAGTGCCGCGTGGGAGCGTGCACGTGGCGCATCGCGCGCACGCCGGACGGCACCATCACACCGCGCGCCGTGCAAACTGTCCTCTTCTCCGTGCCGCCCCTGGTGTCCGAGGGAGATGGGAGGGATAGGTGGCGGTGGCTGAGCCGTCGGCAACGCCAGTCAGCGGAGCGCGCCCCCAGTCACACGGGCGGGGCGCTCCAGTGCGTCTGCGTCGCTCCATCGCAGCCCAGCACGTTTCCCTCCCACACTCCCTGCCTGCAGCACACGAGAGGCACGCGACCTCCGCCAGAGAGAGAGGAGCGGGGAGCGAGAGGAAGAGAGAGGGAGGCAGGGAGGGAGTGAGAGAAAAGCCGAGAGAAGACAGAGATTGAGGGAAGAGAGAGTGAGGGCGGCAGCTAAAAAAGAGAATGAGGGAGGAAGGGGGGGTGGATTAAGAGGGGGAAATAAGTGAGTGGTGGGAGGGAGGGAGGGAGGGAGGGAGTGCAGGACGGAGAGAGGGAAGGAGTGGGAGAGCAGAGGAGGGAAGAGAAAGGGCTGTGTGGAACGTGGAGCTATAAATAGACCCTGGGCTGCTATAGATAGATGTGAGCAGGCTTATTTAAACACGCTTTCAAGCAGGCGACTGCAGGCAACCGGCAGCAGACCACAGACACCGAGCCGAAAACAAACCACGCTACACGCGTGTTTGTGGGGGCGGGAGGGTTGAACGTGCATGTCTTTGAATACCAGAATTTGTCAGAGGCAGTTCAAAATATATATATATTCCTATCAATATCCCCATGATAACCTTGTGGCTGTGCAGACAGATTCCACGGTTAAGGAGATTGCCTTTCAGTGAGAGACAAGAAGAAAGTGTGCCGTCACACAGATAGTGTTTCTCCCCGTCTCTGCAAGGTAGGCTCAATCTAAAATAAAACTAACATTTTTACATTTGTCCCTGCCCTTGGAGGGCTGAAGGGAAGTGTGCTCCAGCCGTTAAGGGGAACTGGAATGGATGGGGGTAGGAGAGACTGGAATGGATGGGG
>JAVQJS010068236.1:0-14245 GCA_036024795.1 Galaxias rostratus | reverse complement strand
CTCTCTCTCTCTCTCTCTCTCTCTCTCTCTCTCTCTCTCTCTCTCTCTCTCTCTCTCTCTCTCTCTCTCTCTCTCTCTCTCTCTCACCCTGGCATTCTCCCTCCTTTTAACCCTGGTTTCTCCCCAAGGTCTATCGTTATCGACTGCCACGAGGGGCTCCTGAATGTTCTGGCCACCCTGTCATGGCCTCCAACAGCATCTTTGACTCCTTCACTAACTTTGGTACCAGTCTACTCAGAGGTAGGTTCTGTCCACCCCCTGTTACTTTCCCTCCTCTGTTTTTGCTTGAAGTGTCGGATGGGGAACGATATTGAAAGCTCTGGCTGTCTTCCAGTTTTTTTAGACGTGTAGTCTTTGTAGTTTATATATATATATATATAAAATACAACTTTGTCAGCTGTCAGCTGAAAGGATTTAAAAGAGAGAAAGAGTGTGTGCTCTACTGGGGGAATTATTTGGGTGGATATTTTGCCGTGAGTTTGTTTGTCTTTTTACTACATGCTAAAACGTCCAGTAGGGCAGATGTAACGAATGTTGGAATGGTCTAAAAGGTGGGACCGCTCTGTACAGTTGCAGAGTCTGATTGACCGATATGGCTCTAGGCCTCACTGCTGCACTTTCTGCAGAGTTGAAGTGGAGACGTAATGGGATTCTCACCACAGACCTTCATTACCAAGTGGGCTCTTTCTCCGTGAGAATACAGGCTTATTCACCATGTGACCAGCCTTTACTGGAACAACAGGGTGATAAAAAATAGAAGAAACAAAATACAGCTCCTTCACTCCTTACTTCCAGGAGGTACTTTTCATCTGTGCGGTGAGATGAGTGCTTTACGCCCATCACTAAACACTAGTCTTAATGAGGGAGATGCTTGTGACCATGGCAACTTCAACCTTGAATGCCCCTTTGGAGAAAGAAATAGATAATAAATGTTAATAATAAAATGTTTCTTTAAAAATTGTACAAACGTAATTTGAAAAAAAAAAAACTTGCATCAATAAGAATGCTGACATGGTATTTGGACTCCTAAGATAAATGTTTTTCTAACAAAATCATACGTTTAAATTGTGTCAAAGTACTTTTCTGTTTTCAAATACTGAATGATAAACTTGTAATAATATATCATATACCAAAAATATATAAAATATTTAATATGTATACAAAACATTTTTTTTTGTAAAAGATATACATCTGTTTTTGCGGTTCAACTTTTCAAATTTCCAGCAAATTTCAAAACAGGATTGTGGTTAGTTATTTCTGGGGAACAGAGTTGTTATCCACTCAAAATACATTAAACTGTCCTAACAAGGGGATTTAATTAAGTGTCTTCTTCATAAATAATGTCAAATAAGGGCTAAGGGACCAAATTAGTCACATTTACTCCATTAACCACTCACTGAGACACAAAACGAATGGCAAACCTAAAATATGCCCTCCGATTACAGCCTCACTGCTGTGCTAATTAAATACAACCACAGGAGATGCTCTACAAGCTTCTAATTGTTTACACAATATATCCTTACATTTCTGGAGCCTCCATTCACACACAAGCACACACTCACACAGATATATTGGCGCACATACAAACATATCTGCGGCTAACATGGGAATATTTCTCTGATACCCCCTTGCTAAAAGCACGGTGTCAGAGGATGATGTTCCAGTGTGCTCCCCACTCCTACAGTCAGGCCTTTATAGCTTCATCTCGACATTGCCCCCCCTACCCACTCCTTCTTTTCCTTCAACTCTACTGTTCATCAGATTTCAGTGTATGATTCCTGCTCCATTTCTGCTCTCCCTGCCCCTATACACCATCCCTGTCTCTCACACTGACTGGGGACCAGATTGGATAATGATGGGCTCTTATGTAATGGGTTCTAGTTGCCTGGTATTGTTTTTCGGCACTACCAGTGTAGTTAGAAGAGAAAACTGATGTTCATGCAAAAGATAAATTGGGGAAAAAGAAGCGTTTATAGCTGCAATCACCATTGGAAATCATTTGTGAATGTACAATATCCTTTTACAATTCATTATGCTGAGAGAATGAAACCATACCGTACCGTCACAGAAGAAAGGCCAAAAGCCATTAAATTCTCTGGTTCAATTTGAAAGCAAAAAAAAAAAAAAAGACTACCTCATGTAAGCAAAATACCCCAGTGGTTAGTTTAACAACTTGCATTACAAAGAGAAAGCAAAATTGCCAAAAACTATTTTTTTCAGATTAAAATCAAACTGAAATTAAGAAGAGCAGTCAGGGGAAATCAAGGGGATTGTAAAATGTCTGTGGATAAGTGGAGGTTTTCAAGTTTAGACTTTGGGACCATGCAACTGGAATCTCTTTTGAAATAAGGATAAATCATTTTTGTTCAGATAAAAAAAAACTCAAATACCAATTTACCTGCTATTCTTCATTTTTATACACCGATAAACAATGCCCAAATGACTACGATTAAATTATGAAAAAAAATTGTTAGCTTGTTTCTTTTATTTCTAAACAATTTGAATGACTTCCATAATATAAATAATCTACCCTTATGAAGGTTGCAGATCTATACACAGTTTAACTAGTGTAAACACTGTATCTGCGGTGTATTGTAGCTGTTTGTAGAGTGTGATCACATAAGTAGATGCACGAAAGTAGCGGAATATCTTGATCTAGGGAGAGAACACATGCAATCATGTGATGTGCAACATCTGATGCGCTTAGCGTGAGAAGAAAGAGGACACTTCACCTCAGAAACCTCACTCCTACTGCTAGGCTGAGAGACAAATGCACACAAACACAAACCTACAGTGCACACACACCAGGTGAGAAGTGACTCTGTCACTCCCACCGTTCAGAGAGAGCACAAACAGAAAAAGAACAAATTCTGGACCCCTGACAGTTAAAACACACTTGTTTTTTTTTGTGCGTTCTGTGAGACAGAAAGCTCCTCCGTGAGGCGCTAATCTGATGCAGACTCACAGCGCTCCTGTCGTTCCCCGATAATAACCACAATGAGGTTACACCTGCTAACTCTGGCACAGCAGCCCCACTATATCAGCTAGCATCCATCCTCCCTCAGACAGGAGCCTGTGCTAGGGGGCTCTGCTGTACACACGGCTACTGTTGCAACGTTTGAGTGCAGAGGGTGTAAAGCTCACTGTGAAGAAAACTCTTTAAACTTTACTGGGTTTTCCTAACCTGGTATTTGGCTGGTGGTGGGTGTTGGGATCAGGTGGGGTACCTGGTTTACAGAGGCCGTTGTTGGGCCTGTCCATTGGGTCATATCCCTGGCTGGGCTCCTTGACCGCGTTTCCTCTTTTTGGAAGGACTGCCGTTTTCCCAGCAGGCCCTTTTATACAGGGATCCATTTTAGTGTTATGCTCTTGGGAGCCAGCTCCCTTTGTGGTAGAGTAAAAGGCTCCAGTTTATTAGGGTGGGAATGGTTTTATATGTTTGGCTTGTATCGCAGTATGAATGGAAGTGAGGGTTTGTGTGTGAGTGAAAATGCCCTACCACAGTAGCAGTGAAGTTATTTTGGTGGATTCTGGGAGGTGGTCTGGTTTGTTCAACAGATCATGGAAAAAAATGCAAAATTACAGAACCCCCCACCCACGAAAAGGTTAGCAATTAACAAAATGGTAAATTTGTTACAATCTGTGTTTGGAAATGTAAAATGTAACAAATAAACAGTATCAAAACTTGCTGTAGGTTTTGTAAGTTCAATATTGCTCTGAAGAATTTTCCAAAACAAAGTCAACCTCATCGAGGACTGGGTCACGCTGCATTCACAGTCATTTGGTGTTTTTGTTCCACTCCCCTAAATGAATGACTCTTAATTGGAACGTATTCAAAGAACTATACTCGTCGTGAGGCCTACCATGCCAAGCCTCAGAGATTGGCTGACAGCGCTGAAATCTGTAAACAGATATTACGTAACATTTCAACAGTCAAAAGCAAAGCATTGATAAAAAACATCTGATGGCCACCAAGTAGCAGGGTCCTGTCTCTAATTTAGCCCTGTTTAATACCTATTTATAAAACTCTGAGGGGATATTGGATGGAAGCAACACTCTGGACTTGATTAGAATAGAAGTTCTGAACCCCCTGGGTCCATATTTACTTTTTGGTTTGTCTTGTTGTTTTCCCCATCTGTCGACACCACTTAATGGAACGGCCTTCAGAGGTCACCAGCAAGATGACTTACAGGTACAGAGGAAGGACGCATGGCCATATTATTCAGCCAACCCATTCCATACCCAAGACTCCTTTAAATCTGGCTTGGTGCACCATACTACAAGTTTGCATGGTGTAGGTTAAATTCCTGCTAAGTGTTGTTGTAAATACAATTACCTGGTGGTCGACTGGCAGCCCACAAGGGCCACTTTCCAATCTGATAATATGGTCGGCTTTCGGTAAAGGTTTTCTTCTGTATGGAAAAAGGTTAAAGCCAGTAAATGTTTAGAAAAGGAGTACTTTTTGAATTATGTCAACAACTGTTATTGGCAAGGTGACCAACACGTGTTTCTGCAATTTGGCTGTAAAACCAACTGAAGGTAGACTTGGCATCTCATGGCATCAGGGTGTAAAGTTAAGTGATCCGAGGCTGGTTTGGGACCAGTGGGCCTGGGCAGGAAGCGCAGTCTCTGTGGCGTCTCAGCATTTTTGCATAGTTCATTCAGAGTTAAAATGCATGTTACATCCAGCACTCTGATGATCAATGGCAGTTGTGAGGTGAATGAACTCTGTGCATGTATGCTATATACATTATCACACACCCCTGCAGGAGAATCAAAGAGAAGTACATTTGTATCGTACCCCTCACATAACAATTACCCAACAGCAAAATGAAATAACTGGTGTGCCAAGACACAAATGTCCGACTCTGTCATGAGTATATAATGCATTTGAATGTCAACGGAATTTGCGACGTCTAGACAAGCAATTTTAACTGTGAACCCTCTGATGTGGAAAATAAATCTGCCAAAGAATAATATCCCTGTGGTCAGGAAGGTTTTCAGACTTTATAAAATATTGAGATGATTCGATAATGAGATGGAAATGATCACTACATCATTTCAGTTTAATGTGTAAAAGTTGTTTCTGCCATACCTGGCTCCCATATCTAGATGAGTCACTTTGTTATGCTTAAACACTAGTGATTGGCTGAAGAAGTCCCAGTGTTGAGAATGATTAAATCCACATAGTTGCTCCCAAACCATCTGTGGCCTTTTAATGTTTTTGGTGGACAATTGAGTTTAGTTTACAATTGACTATAGCTCATGCTCATTGTGTTTTATAGGACTTTGGCTTTTTCATCGGCGGCTCAGCCACAGCTGCAGTATCGTACTGATTTGCCAAGCAAACCACGGCCCCAGCCTTTTTCAATGTGATGGGGCACACGTTTAAACATTTCATTTACTTTTGCTTGTGCATTTTTCACATTTTCTAATTTAGTAGACGCTAAACCTTTTCAAGAGAAAAACGCAAATTAATATCGGTGTTCTTTTATTTATTTATTACACATTCAAGCAGTCTCCGTTAAAATAAATTCTGCTGCATCATTATACAAGCAAACAGAAATGACTCTAATACAATAAAAAGTAAACCTGAAAAAGCAAAGTGATCAATGGAAAATCTTTGTATGCAGAAGGAATCAACTGTATTAAATTCATGTCTTGCTCAAGTTTGGGGTCTGTCTATGAGTCTAAACATTCTGTGACGCACGATCGTTATTGAACTAACCACATTTTCTTCCACCATTACAAGCAGGGAACTATAGGCTTCAGGTTAGAAAGAGCTTTTGATTCCGTGTCTCTCATTTTCTTTCTGAATTATATTTATCTGGTTGGCATACTCTCAATTGTCCAATCAAAATACATGATAAGAAATCTATTTGTTCATTTGCTATACTAATGGTAGCAGACGTGTTGCTGTTCACGGTTCCGTAGGTCTGCCCTGATGTAACCTTGTAGGCCCTACGCATGTGCTTTCTCATCGGGAGCTCATGTCTATCGACTGCAGCAGACCAGGGATTCCCCTCTCAGCCTCGGAGCAGAAGCGATCCCTTTGTACCTTCCCATTATTTCTCCTCACTCTGTCTGGTGCTGGGTCACCCTGTCTGGCCAAAATACTCTTCTCACGGATGTGAGGATCACACGTTTGCGGCGCATAGACACACGACTGTGTACGACTGCACTGGATCCACGCACAAAAATACATACGTCAAAAAGAAGTAGTGTGCGTCACCGTGACCATGTCGTTGTCTACTTCTAAATGCTGCCTGAGCTCACAGTAATAGTTGGTCAGGGATCACATATTATCTGCTGATGCTTAAGCATGGCCCTGGAAAATCCAGAGGTTTACTGAAACGTGACTGAACATACCAAGTTCTTATCGTAAATATTATTGCCATTTGCTAGATGCATGTGTTCCTGCAATTTGTTTCTGATTTGTTTTGGTGGTAGCTTGCTCTATATCTCTAAACATTTAAAATCAAAGTTATCCTGCAGACTGACAACGCCAGTGAAATATTCAATGAAGACAAAAGTCTTTCTTTTACAGCTAAAACATCCACATGCAGCCACAGAGCTGAGAACTTCGACATGGCATGGGCATGTTTGTGTTTGCTTAAAATGATCCACCCATGAAGTAACACAACTTATTTAATCAGTGCTGCAACACAAAAGGCAGACAGTAAGCCAGTCTTTCCGAGTAGTTTGATTTGTGTAATCATCACACAGCCAGACTCCAAGTTGCTGATTGGGCTTATAAACGCTCCCTGTCATAGCTGCACCATTAGATTGACGTTAGCTACTGCTGCTTTTACGTGGAGGGACCTGAAAAGCTAAACACAGCAATCACAGGATTACTGTGCAGTTTGCAAAAATCCTCAATGGACGCCTCAGACTATGACTCATAGAGAGACGACATTGAGAGACCTACTAGGGTACAATAGTTCCACAAACACTGGGTGCTAACTGTAAATGGGTTATGCCACTAGCAATTAGCAACATAGCTGATGAGCGGAAACATTCAGGTCAACCTGGACAAATATGGAGGATTTCCCGGATTCCAAATAAGATGGGTCTCTTGGATAGAACGTTGCTTGTGATGGAGGATTTCCATTGAAAATACATTTTACTCCCGGATTAGGTTTGCCAGGAAACTGGCTATAGACTTTACAGAGAGTCAGACTTGCATGCAATGCACTGACTTTGCCCAATAACTAATGTACCGACACAGATTTTGTGACGTTTTTCAGATGATTCCTTTATTACGATTTAATTTGAACTAATTTGGATTTAAATGAGTGATTGACAGTAATTGTTTTGCAAGAGGGGATTTATAGATGGGCGATAAAGTGATTTATGTGCCTTTAGACGCTCCTGAGCTTGTTATTCCTCTGTCTGACTGAGAAACGCCACGCCTATTTTTCTGCACTAAAAAAGGCCCCAGGGCCAACCAGCGTGTATTGATAGTTGTTGAGAAACCAGTATGGGGTCACGTTTTGACTCTGGTTGCTCTATGGCCAGTGAGCTGGTGAATGGGAGACAGGGCTGCTCTGATGTTTTGTTTTCAAACTTTAGAGACTCAAAGCACTGTACCTTCACTTATAAGCCAATGTGACACAGCCTGGTATGACCTTGATGTGTGTTTGCTGGGTGTGTGTTGTGCGTGGTACTGCAGTTGCAGGGCTTATTGACCATGAAAAACTCAATGGTTGTGTCAAGTAAAAAATTGATCATAAGAAGCCATGTGACAAAATGACCGGAAAAAAATTCCCTTCATGCTTTACATACGAACCATGGTCCCTTCATATTTTTTTGCGGAACAAAACCCAACGCTCGACATACAAAAAAACAAAAACATGTGGCTCTTGTTGCTGGGTGGAATGAACAACAGCATTCCGTGTGCAACCACATCAAAGGTCTCCCCTCACTATGAGGCTAGACGAAGGCAGACTCTCCTGCTTAGCTCTCCTGACAAAATGCCACTAATTAACTAGAGATCAAAAACTGACACTCCTCCATGTCTCTACCTCCTTTCACTCTGCTCCTCTCTCTCTGTTCCCTCAATCTCCATCTCTAACTCTGCATTGGTTAATTGTCTGTGCTCTTCTTTGGATTCGGACGGGGGACAGCCACACACGAGCACAAAGGGGCATTGTCTGCTGGTGAAAATGTGGTTAACAGCCCCTGCTATAATGGCTTGGTGGTTGCTGGCAGCCATGCGCACTTCCTAATATTCAGTTCACATGCGATATCATTTTAGGAAAACACTGAGTTCTGGGACTTTGCCTTTGTGCGAGAGGGACGCCTCACAACTTATTTTTTGGAGCCGACAAGCTTACTTCCCCGTCCCCTCCCCCTTCTACTCCCTCTCATTTTTCCTCACGTCTCATAGCACTTCTGAATTGGTGTGAGATCTCAAGTGAGGGGATCTTAGACACAGTCTTTCCCCTCTTTGGCGGAGTAGCAGTTGGGTTTGTCCAAGTTTGCCAGTCAAACGCGTTTTGGCTGTCAGACTGAAAGGCTTCCAGCTCTGTAATCTGTCTCCTCCCCTCGTCACTGGCAGCTGTTTGATCTTCCAGAGACTACATTGGAGACACTGGGAAGTTTAACTGCTGGGAGGTTTGATAGCTTGAGTAGTCAGAGTAACAGCAGCCCAGAAAAGAAAATGCATTGCACACAGTCTGGATGTAATCTTGGTGTCTGCACAGTGTGCCTATAAATGTCTGAGTGCATTACTTGCCTCTGCAGTAGGTGTGTGTGGTTACCGGTTGAGGAGCGCAATGCAAGGGATCCCTAAATAAGCTGACTTGAGGCATTGTGGGGCAAAGGGGTGGTGGTGTGGTGAGTTATGAGCTCATAAACATGTGCCACGCTCACACACGGAGAGAGAGGTCCGCGTGTCGAATGGTTGTGATTCCGTGAACACGAGCCACCGTTCAGCATTCCCAACAATGCAGTTTTAGGGTGTGGTATGTTGATAATGTTGGTGATGAGGCCAAGCCTTCGCTTTGTTTAATAGTTACAGAACCATACCCACCACATACCATCAAGATCCTCCCCTCCTTTCACAGAGATAAACAAACCATTAGCGAGGAGGGGTGTATGGAGAACAACTGCCACTGACTGGCTTTTTTAAACCATAAAGATGGTTTGAGAGTTATGGATATGAAAAGGCGGAAGGTCACAGTGAACTGAGTCTGAGTTTGTTGAGTGTGTGGCAGCATTAATTAGGCAAGCTCCACTGCTAGTGCGGTTAAACTGTCACTACAAGGAAACATGAATCTGTTGCAGAAGGTGAATGTTATGTGATGGAACCACGGGTGTGTGCAACCTACCAGTTACCAGTTCCTCTCAATAGCAGGGATGTCTGTCTTTGTCTATCGCAACTATTAGATAGAAGGACAGAAGAGATGAACAGCCACTCTTGAAAGGCGCCTTTGGCAAAGTGCAGGCTGAATGTGTGTGTGTGTGTGTGTGTGTGTGTGTGGGTGCCTGTGTGTTTGGGGGCTCTCACTTTGGCAACAGTGCTGGACATGTTGCAGTGATTACTGCAGCGGAAAAAATGTTTTTCTGCAACATGCAATTACTATAGATTAGAGATTGCTGTCCTTATAGCAGAAGCTCTTGCAAGAGAACTACTGCACATTTATGTGTATATGCCATAATAAAGGAAGCTTGCTATAGACAACGAAATATGAGAAATTACTATAGATTTTACACCAACCCTGCCGTGGATGAGGTGATGTAATTCTACCTAAATTAGAACTATCTGATGAAGTCCGCAGCAAATCAAATCAGCTGTTATCTATTGCAGGTAAGATATATTGATTATCAGTGCATGACTAAATAAACCACCAACAGACCGTAAATGTATTGCAACTTAGAGGTATCAGTACACAAGTCCTGATAAGTATTCAGCAGTGCAACAGTTGGCCACTATTTCAAACCACACTAAACAATACCCTAGACTGGCGCCCCCCTGCTCAAGGCCAGGCCTTGATGCGTGACCCAACAGATGCATGACCCACCAGATCAAAACCCAAAGTGTTCTTATAATAGCTGAGCCCTGATGCGGAGTTTACCCTCCAATGCCACTTTTAGTGGGTTCCAAGTGTAAACATGGTCTGGGACCACATCACAAGCGGCTGACTGTCATCTATGGGCGAGTGTACCCGACAGATGATGTGAGGGTGGAGCGCTGGTGACACCAAAGTTCACACAGAGTGCCCTGCTTCTGCTTTGTCCCCTTCAACCAGCTCTGACCGGACAGGGCCGGACTCTGACCACAAACAATGTCAATCTTTGATCACAGCCCACCTCATAGACACATTTATATACATATATTTATTCTGAAAGAGGGAGGGTGAGATTCAAAGGGAGAATCAAGATACTATAGACACACACTCACGAACGCACGAATGCACACACACACACACACACACACACATACACACACACACACACACACACACACACACACACACACACACACACACACACACACATGCACATCCTATCTACTGCAGCCCCCTCTAGAGGAGAGGGGATCTTCACACTTACGACACTGAACTCTCGTCATCTCGTTTTCGAGCACGCCCAGAATATCCTGTTGATTTCATCCAACGAGCTGCTCCAAGAAAAGGTAGAGAGGTTGTGTCACACCTCTCGGTAACAAAAGTCTTCCGCAAACCTACTGTCAAAGTGTACTCAAACCCGGAGGGATGATGTGAATCTCATCATTGTATCCTCCTGTTTTATGCAAGCTCGTCACAACAATACGGCAATTAGCAGCAGGTTTTGGAAATGTCTATGACCCACTCATCATTTCAAGTTTAATATGTATCCTGAAATCCTGAATTTGACCCTGGTGGTAACATAGATAACAGGATTGAGTGTAAAGCAGACTGTAGGTCGTGGCCCGGCATTATTTGGTGAGGGGCTTCTCTTCTATGGTATGATGTAAGTTGAGGCCATTTTCAATACTTAATGTTTATCAAAAATAATACAAAATTTGATTTCAGGTATAATTTGAATTATCACAATGTTTTATTTTCAAAGATATTCAAATGTGAATTTTTAATATAAAACATTTGGCCCTAATTTTGTGGTTTTTAACATCTGAACATCAAAGTGCATAACAATGACGACCAGCTGCACCAAACTGACACAATGTAATCAACATGAGAGAGAATAAGTCTTCGATGCTCTCAAACCCATTTCAAAATCAAACAATCTGTGCCCACTCTGTCTTGTGAAACGCTCAAGTTTATGCTCCATAGTGTATGTAAACACTCCACTGCAAGAATATTATTTGGTTTGAGGATGACTGACACAACTGCTTTGAAGACTTACATCATGCTTGGAATACTCATCACAGACTCTCTTGTCATATCAACAGCAATAGTTCATTTCATAGCAAGCTCCATTTCAAAAAGGAGCTAAGGGTAAACAAGAACAGCATGCCAGGTCTACCGCAGAATTCATAATTTATACAAAAAATACCCAGAGCCCGAAAGGAGAGCGAATTTATCTTAGAGGAATAAAACACCATTTCATAGGAGTCGTCCATTCAGAACAACCTCATATTTCCACTGTACAGAAACCTCCAACTGAAACCTGAGGAGATACTTTTGGGAAGGAATGCATTCGGTGGGTTGAGGGCCAAGCTCGCCCTGTAATTTGTGAACGTACGTAAATGGGCAGAGCCACAACTTCTAAAGATAGGAGACTTTGTCTTATGTCACTTTTTAACCTCACATTATTTCTAATTGCCCTCCAAATGATGAGCTGCCCATTTAATGGCTTATTTGTAGATGGACCAAAATAGTGAGTGAGTTTTACCCAGGACATGGAGGATCATGTTGACATACAAAAAATAAAAAGAGTAGTCTTGTGAGCTTTCTTTCATGTGGCATGATACATAATGGGAGGAATTGCGGCCTGGTCGCCATGGTCTCAGGTGTAGGTTTACACTCCCGTAGGCTTAGCCAGATAATGGAGTTCACACTCACTTTATTAGCTTTTACTGCCAGTCCCATCACCAACTAAATCAAAGAAGGAGTTAACTTGAGTCGACCATTAGTTTTAACTTTTTTTTTTGGTTCTATTCAATATGAATAAACTGAGTAATGCTATAGAGTTCACAATGAGGTTATGATTTAAAACCTTATGGGCTGAATGTAGATACTTTCTTATGTAACCCAGAGGCATCTTTTGGGAACGCCCTGTCTCTAAAAGAAGATTAGAGAGCCATCATACAGAAATACACATTAGCTATATATGACAGTTTGCAGACCATGTCGAAAATAGGTGTTATATTAAAGGACACCAGTTCTCACAATCCATGTTCAAGCCCAAGGGGCCTGGACTGCTGTCTGAATGAAGAAAGTGGTAGCGTGGGCTGCGTCATAACATAAAATGAGTATGGATTTCAAATATACTCCATGAGTCTGGCCTTCGTTTCAACTGAAACCACTAAGATCATTAAAAACCGTTCAGGACGGCGCGCGCTGTCCTCGATGTCTGAGTGGCTGATACCATAGAACCTGCGTGTTGAGACGTAAAGGTTTAAATGTGGTGGGCACCAGTAGCGTACATTTCCGCCATACAGTGCAGTCTGATATTTAATGATGAACAGAGGCAGTGTGCCGACCAAAACCTTTTTCATTGTCCAAGTGCAGTTTCAACGTATGGAAACAAAAGACAAACTACTATATGCTTTATGTAAAGACCCAACGCTTGTTTTAAATGTATTTAGACAGCTTATGCTTTTTTGGGGGAGATTTTTGTTTTTAGATTTTTGTTTACACTATTTGTCGTATTTAAATTTATCCTTTCAGTTATGGATTTACTTGATATTTCAGAAGATTTACATTTTCATGCGGCTCCACAGAGCTTGATGAGGTTGTGGCGATCTTAGGCGGCAGGCCGCTATCTCTGTGAAAGGCCTTCTTTGTCATATTGGTGAAATACATTCTGAACTGCTGCAAAGTTATTTAATGATTGATCAAGATATAAACTCATTCCGAATATGGTTTCTCAAGAATGCTTTTAAGGCCTGCATCTAGTAATCCTTTAATTCACTTTCAAGGGAATTTTGTAATCTTATAGATTTTGGTCGAGTAGATCAATGTTATGTTATTATTTTTTTTCCAACGAATTCGATGAACAACATCCGTGAGAAAAAAAAATGCAGAAAAATATTTTTGGACTGATCTCTGCGCAATAATACCATACAATACATAACTGAAATTAAATTTGTAATTTAAATTAAATAATACATTGTTAGTGTTCAAATAGCTCAAAAAAGTACAGACCGTTGGTGATAAAAACTTTAATTGAGGCCTGCACTCACATTAAAACAATAGTTAAAGAAAGATTGAATATCTGACATAAATGGTTCTAAATAAAAAAAGAAATGCCGGGATACCCCTATGTTTAGGCAACATCATAGGAATAGATAGTTTCCCCTTTTGACAAACGAATTAATTTATTCTAAGATTCAAAATTGAAATCGTTCAGGCCTAATAAATTAACAAACAATACAAAAAGTGTATAAAATACAATAGACAAAACAATATTTGAGACAAAGGTTTAAGATGTAATGGGTGCCAGACAATACAAAACTCTCTGGGTCAGTCTTTAATATGGAAATGATTTCACTTAATGTAACACATTCAGAGCAGTGCCGTCTCATCTGTTCAGCAAACCCTTTCATAAACATTGAAAAGACAAATGCGCCAACTAGTGACTGGAAACCAGCGTTACTAGGGCCACGGGGCACATTAGGTGTTTCGCTGTCATGAGAGCTCCAAAACATTCACTCTGGCTGTACTAAATAAAAAATAGGTTAATACCAGCACGCATAAAAGGATACAAAAAAACTTTTTAGGGTACCATTTTTTTTAATCAAACAGAGATAATGATTAATTTAAATATACATGGCTGCGACAGCCCAAATACAGAGTCCCTACAATGCTCGACTTTCAATAGATAAAATATTACGATATGACACATAGATTCAGTGCATTCAACCAGCAAAGGAAAACTAAAGAAACTGTATGCTTACTATAGGGCTGCATCTAAGGCAAAAGAAAAATAAATAATAAAAAAAACGGATGCTTTGATTGCTAGCCTCCTTATAAATATGGCTAATGATGGAAATATTCGGGTTTTTTTAAAATACATTTAATATTCTTGAATGCAAATGCTCATGGCCAACACAATCGGATCTCAAATAGTTAGAAGC
>JAVQJS010068214.1:0-12470 GCA_036024795.1 Galaxias rostratus | reverse complement strand
GCCCAAAACAAACTCCCAAAAACACACAAACACACCCGAAAAAACACCAACGGTTTTTGACTGCTATTTCCGGTGTGTGGGGGCCTGGGACCGCGCCGCCCCCCCCCCCCCCCCCCCCTCTCTTAGACTAATGTGTACGTTTCGGCCATGTTGTTTTAGCTGTAGATCAACTGATGTGCCATTTCAACCACGAGAAGGGAGGTAAACCTCTGACGCTGACCCCAGGCACGGCTTTTATGGAGGAACCTAAAGGAGGTTTAGCTGTCCCATCTAAAACTGTCACCTCCAATATGTGGGAATGCTGGTGTGAAAACATGTGCTGGTGTGGTAGGACGTTATGGCCGATCGAGGTCAGCAGTCATCAAGTTTGACTATCAATGCTTAAAACATGTACAAAGAACACTAAAGAGTTGGGCTTGTAAAAACATTTGAAATATGTGGATACTACTTACCAAGATTGCTAGTGTTAATCTGAATTTATTTTTTGGTTTCAGTGGGCTCAAAATGTATAGTGATGTGTTTTGATATTGACATATAAAACTATTCAGTGACATCCTACATTCTGGTACAGAAAAGACAGGCTTCTCTCATGCTGAGCGACACCTCACCTAAAACAAAGTGTGATTGAGCCATCTTCACTATATGAATTGATTGGTTCACTGGTGTCTTTACTCAGTCTGAACTAACCGCCAGACACAGAATACCAAAAAATTGTGTTGGTCAGTTGAGGAGAGAGTGAAAAAGAGGGCAGGGGAGGTCAGAGTAAATATGTCTGTGAGTTTATTGTGCTTTGCCCTAATCTTGTGAGACAGGAAGAGTGACCAAAAGGTCAGGAAAGGGCAGGAAGCTTCTGAACCATAGCACCCCTTTTATTAGTAAACCTTTCGAGATCTCAGGGCCAAGGTGTTCCTCATAAAGAGCTGTTTAAAAACGCATGAAGGAATACCCGAACAAGGATGGCAGATTGGGGTCCAGAGGTGCTCCCTCCTACCCCAACCTGGAGGTAAAATAAAAGCCTTCAGTCCGACAGGTTTACGGTCCCCCCCTCCCTAAATCAGACAGGCTTTTAGCCGCCTCTGACAAGAGGGGGATTCCATTCCTGTTTACGCTACCAGGGAATTCCAGGCCCTAGTGAACCGGAACAAGTAGGATCAGTGATTCCTTGCCCCGGCCCAGTGAGCCAGGGGAGCAGAGGAACAGGGAAGAGAGGGATGAATGGAGGGAGAGAGAGAGAGAGGGGTTTAGGGTGTGTACCTCCACACATGGCTGCACCTCATTGTCAGCTTTCAGGTCTTTTGACTTGAAGGGGGAAGGACCCTCAACAATCGGTCCCATTAAGAAGCAGCAAAAACGACCTACAGAACTTTTGTGTTTTTAGGTGAAGAAAAAAACGGATCCAGCAGTAAACAAGGTTTGTATTCCTTTATTATTTCAAAGAAACACATATTTTTTAAAAGCCATAGGCTCTAAAGAAACTGGATTTGCGTGTGCTATGTGCGATGTTTTGTGAGTTTTTGTCTTCTTTTGCGCTTCACATGAACCATGTTCACCCCTCGTGTGTTTATGTTGAATGGTCAGCACCCCTGACTCCTTTCACCACCTTGCTGTTGTCTCAAACGAATTTCCTCCAGTCCTCCGCCGCGGTGTCTCCATTAGGCTCCATTTTCCTGGGCACCGCACGGAGACATGCGGGGAGGATCAGATGTAACGTCCAGGAGTGCTTAATGGAGGTGTTATCAAGATGATCCAGGCGTGATACTGTGTATGGCTGCCTAGAAGTGGGCTTTATAAAACCTTGACACTCTCACATTCACTGAGAGGACTTATCCGTGACTCTGATCATTTATCAATCTTTCACCGGGAACCACACGAACTTCAGCACACTTTCCAACATACAGCAGGGTAATATATCAATGACAAAGAAACATACACAAACATACACACATACATACATATATATACATACTTAGATATACATAAACACATACATTTTTTTCCTTTCAACACAATATGCAGTTCAGAAATGCAATACTACTCACTGTGTAAAGTAGACATAATTGCGTCCCTGCATCATCGCTAGGTATCTGAAATGTCTTTCAAATACCAGAGCCAGAGGAATTACAGAATGTTACTGGGGAAGCAATATCTGCACTATAAACAAAAAAGAAAAAAGTAACTGCTTGCGTTTTTCTTGCTGGCACTGTATTTCATTTAAGCTGATGAGTGACAGGAGTGGACTGGGCAGTGTGTGTGTGCGTGTGTGTGTCTGTGTGTGTCTGTGTGTGTGTGTGTGTGTGTGTGTAGGTGTGTGTGTGTGTGTGTGTGTGTATGTGTCTGTGTGTCTGTATGTGTCTGTAGGTGTGTGTGTGTGTGTGTGTGTGTGTGTGTGTGTGTGTGCGTGTGTGTGTGTGTCTCTGTGTGTGTCTGCATGTGTGGTGGTGTTGATGTGAAATCCCAATGTGTCCCCCAGTATGGAGACAGTGTCTGCTGTCTGTTTATTATCCTGGTAAAACCACATGAACTAGCAAGCAGGCAGCGCTGCCACCCAAATGGACAACTGGGGAAAGGAAAATCCGCAAGGTTCATGGAGCTGTGTTTTCACCTATCACATTGACATTGAAATAATGTGAACATCTCAGTGAAATTTTGGTTCCAACCTGAATGATGATGTGGAGCACTGATGAGGAATAGGATTGTTGGCCAGCCATGGAGACACGGTCAGATCCAACCGCAGACCAGCCCAAGTATGGCTTCAGGTCTGTGTCAATACCTAATTTCCTCCTCGCCGTAACCTTTAGGGTGTGGTCAGTTTGCCTAATTACTCCCTGGTCTCTAGGCCACCCTCTCACGGGCCCTTCTTCCCATATTAAGTCAAAGGTCAAAATCCAGCCCTCGCTCTCCTAATGGACGGAGCTCCCTCGAGTTACCGTTAACAGCCATGTCTGAGCCAATCGGTGGGCTCCGTTCGACCAACTGTGGTTGTAGTTAATTTAGTCTTAACGCTGGTGGGGATAGAGTCTCAAATGGCGCAGCGCAAACCTACAATGACGAAATGCGATGTTATCATTCAGCGGGGGAGGAGTCGTTCACTTTAATTCACAGTGAATTTGGCGCATCATAACGAGTTATGGCACGGATAGGATGTCTATCATACCTTTTTTGAACTGCAGCAGTCATCCCGAACAATCTTTACAGCACCACATGCCACAGAAATCCATGAATAACTGTATTCTTTATTTGTTCCAAAAACGAAAGGAACAAAAAGTGCCTCTGAAAAGCCTACCCCTAAGTCCTCTTTATGAAACCAAACAGATGTTACTGAAACAACATGGAGTCTTAGTGGGAACTCTAACGGGGTTTGTCTGCCCGAAGATTTGCCGACGTACCATTCAGCAGCAGCCGGCAGCGGAAGATTAATTTTCAATATACAGCATGCGGAGACACAACTGAATATCAGCCAGGAATCTGACACTGGGCGGCTGCACGGCAACATGGTGCTGGAGGTTGATTCTTTGTGAATGTGTGTGTACACGTGTGTGACCGTATCCCGACCATAAGCCACAACCCAAAGAAAAAAGTATCCAGTTGCTCTTTTACAACCCGATAGAAATATGTTCTTCATATTTTGGGATCATCACTCACATCAGCCCCACATGAAGTGTTAGAATTCTAGGCTTAGCCAAACTGAGGAAACCTTCTAGTCTTATTTCTGTTCTTAAAGATAGATTACAACTGTGTTGACATTAGTTTGAATGGTCTCCAAGACTAATGAATATATACCGTTCAAGTTATTTATTCACTGTGTGTCACACAGTATTGTGGTGTGTGTGTGTGTGTGTGTGTGTGTGTGTGTGTGTGTGTGTGTGTGTGTGTGTGTTATTAGGGGTAGGCGGCTCGATGCTATGTAGACCTTCAGTATCTCATAAGGAAGTGATTGTTAGGGCAGTGGGGGGACAGAGACCTGTTTCTCTTTACAGTAAACAGCGACATCAGCTATCATGATTTACTGTATCTGATAGACGTCAGATAGCATGTGGAGGGCCTTTGAAACTGGTCTGGGGAAGAGAAAAAAAAAGATTTGTGGTTGATTAAATCCGCAGTGGGCAAAACTCTTGAAAGGAGTTGATAGATTGCTGCCATTTAGCTTTCTAGAAGACCAGTCAGAGAGTTGTTTTCTGTGCGAAATAAGCCTGACTGGTGTCCGGATTATAGTGGTGGTGATCAGAAGATCATGATCTCAAGCCCACCTGGGAACACCACCACCAGTGTTCACTTAAGCTAGGCCCTTGTGGCTCCAGGGGGACAGCCATGGCAACTTCATTACAAGTTGCGATGGATAAAAAGCGTCTGCTAAATGACCCTAATGTAATGCTGCGCTAACAAAAACACAAGAAACGGTTTCAACTTAGTTATCTTCAGAAGATAGTGTTCGCAAATGCGTTTGAGGGCTGAATTGTATGTGGTCAACTCACTTGAAGGAAAGGGACATTGTCGAATTGTGTCCAGTCTGTCTATAGAAGCCTGCATACTCGGCCTGGCTGGGAAGCCCTGAGTGGTTGAGGCTTTTGTTACATTCTGGCAACTCTACTTTGGTTTTGGGTTGCTTAATTAAAAATTCAGTCACAGGGAAATGAGAAGAGGGTGACATATTGTTCACCGAATTCTTTGATTTTGAAGCAGGAGACCTTGATGGTGTCCTTAGATTCCAGCAGACCAACTGAAGAAGATTTGTTGGTAAACCTTTCAAGCACAGTTTTTTGTAAGCAGACAAAATGGCAGACAAATCACACACGCAAAAAAAAACAGTCCGCGTGTTGTGGTTGACCTTGTGGTTCATTCCTGATAATTCATCCGTTCAAATACTTGGAGGTGAACCAGACGGCTGTATTTATTTCCTCTGGCCGGGATGACCATAACATTGTGTATTTACATCGTCACCTCGAGAAGGCCTACTGTAATAATAGGCCTGGAGTGCTTCTAAAGATCTTGCTTTGAGATACTGCAAACAGCTAAACCCACAGACATATGCACGCCATGCAAAAGTGAAAAAAGAATGTACCCCTAAAGATAACCATCTTTGAGGCAAAGCATAATATTAAACTTTCATGACAGGCCCAAACTACATGTGAATAATGGCCGAGACCCATGTCCAACTTTCTTGTCTATTTAGACAGCCTAAGTGAGGGACCCAGCCCCAGTCAGTTTACACCATTAGAGGGTCTTTGATCCGGCTGCTCTTTGGCTGCGGTGAATGGCTGGTCTCTTCAATTGTCAGCTGTTCATTGTTTTTGGCACTAGGAAAACTCATTGGAGTCCAAACGTGAATTGATTTGGTCGGAATAAAACGTGATACGGATGTATCGAGTGACGGTGATTCCAAATCCTCCTATCCGGCTCCTCCACCGCCGTTCTAGAACCAACTTGAGTTAGGCTGCCGACCTGTTGTGGAATTGTGAGTGTCATAACAAGTTTGGTTCTTTTCACAATGTAATTAACAACATTGAACAAGCTCAAGAAAATAACGAATGGCTGGTGAGATTGTCCAATAAAAACATATCCCATGCCTCCCAGAACATTTCCGGCTTTTTAAATAAACGTTTGCAGTGGCCATGTCTTCTTTCTGGGTGCTGATGACTGGACACATGGAAAACTCAGCAAAGGTTTAAAACAACAAGGTGTGAAATTGCACAGTTTGGATTTCCACCAGGAGCCAGGAGTGGCGCGTCAGTCTTCCTGGATGCTGAGGAGCCGGTCGGCAGTCAACAGGATGGCCTGCGGAAAGAGGACAATCTCCACAAAGCCATTTATCAAAAGGCCCGCGACAACGTGAAATAACATCCACGGGTTGAGGCTGTGGTCTCTGTGCTATGTTCTGTCAACACAGGGACTGACATTTGAAATAGTCAAGTGCTTCGTTTCTGTTTTTTAATCGCCTGCTCGCAGCCACTCACTTGGAACTGGATTGCTTTACAATAACTACATGCAACTGGCCTTAAGGAGAGAACTCCCTTCCCCATTGAGTCTCCAGGGTCCTCATTTTGAGCCGAACGTGTTTATCAAATCAATCAAATTAATCGCACCAGACATCTGCGAAGAAATGGATGTTTGACTTCATTGCTGCAGTCACACTGGATCTTTGAGCGCTGATTGTGTGCTTGTGTGTGTGTGTGTGTGTGCGTGCGTGTGTGTGTGTGTGCGTTTGTGTGTGTGTCTCTGTGTGTGTCTGCATGTGGTGCGTGCATACGTAATGTGTCTACTCACATTTAGTGAGTTGTTAGATCCTCTGTCCAAAGACAAATAATGACCACGTTTATTCAGGGTAGCTGGTATTTCTTGAAATCAAACTAAAGTTAGAGGCATTGTGGTATATTTCAATGTCACACCTAATCATATCACTTAATCCTCGTGTTTTAAAAAAAATACACACCTCTGTGTAATATTAACTTAGTTGATCAATGACAAAATGGGAATAATAAATAGTTTGATTTCCATCCATAACTCAGGGAGAAATACTACACCAATTGCTCACCGAGTGAGGCTGGACCACCAGACGGAGGCAGCTCCATCCTGACCTCTACTGACCAGACGATATGTGAATCCATTTTCTAAACGGGTGTCATTACCAACTCGGTTGTAGACTTTGTTTCTGAGTGCGGCAGTTTAAACCTGGGTTAGAATTTTTTTGGGGAGGTTGGCCAACTGAAACCTTGGTTTAAAGGAGTTTGGATGTTTGCCTGTGGAGAAAACATGGACACACTTACAGAGCCAACAGCCCCCTTCCTTTCAACATTGTCTGATAGGACCATTATCTCAGTTTAAACATGCCGATCATCCCATTACTGTCCTAAAGTCAGTGGACTGTAGTTTGCCCTCACACTCTCATGATCGGGTTCCCTTGTGTAATGTTTCACTCTAACTCGTTGAAAATTCCATATAACGTGCTATTATGTCAGATTAACATCAGTTTAACTTTCCATTGTCGGTCATGCTGGGCCCAACTTTACACACTGGCATACAGTCATCATGCATTTGGCTGAACAAAAGTCCTCCGCTGTGTTTGATCCAGTGTGCACATTTACTGAATGGCATTTCCTCACTGACCAAAATAGGATGGCCGCAACATAAATAATAATGAAAAAGTCCCCATAAAAAGGATTGTATTACTCTTCAAGTGGCCCATGGGCTCCGTTGGCCTCAGTGGCGTGGCTCAAAGTGGTTCTACGAGTCCGTTCACCCACATCTGGCTGCCTTCATTGTCTCTGAGAGACCTGTAACTATCACTGTTCAGGATGTGTAAATAACATATCTGTTGCCGTACCCCCTTCTCATCGTTGTTTGCTAAGGACATCATATTTTCCAGACAGGAAGTATATTTTCTGGGAAGTCTCAGATTTGAGTCTGTTTTACCATCGATCTCATTAGCGGCCCTTCACACTTTATGGGCACATCGGTAGGTTCGTGGGAGCTGTAAAGAGCCAGCGTAGCAGGAACCCCGGCTGGTTTACGTGTTCCTGTCATCGGGTCCTGTCCATTTAAAAGGTGCGGTGGTTGGAGTAAAAGCAATACTCCGTAATGAAAGAGTAAGTTCATCGATGGTCTTGTTGCTCTTTCTCTGTGATGACTGCAAAAAGTTTTAATAGAACCTGTGGTGAAGTATAAAGACTGCACCTACGGGGCCTCTCGAAGTTTATTTCCCACAGCCAGACATATTTTTGCAGCTTTTAAACAAGATTTGCTAATTGAAGTCACATGGCTAAAGCGATGTGAGATTTACAAGAACCGCCCCCCCCCCCATGGGCTATTCCTCTCAGTACACAGTTCCCCATTGATACTTGTAGTGCATTGATAGGATAGTCCTTTATGTCATCGCCAAGAACACTGACATGACTTTAATGCTTTAACGAACGAGAGACTCCGTTTGGTTACGAGTAAAGTCAAAAGGTTCACTTTGAGGAGTGGATCAAACATGTGGCCTGGTCAATTGGGTAGGAATAATAGACTTTCCGTGAGGTCGCAACCGTGATCGAGGGGAGCCATGGCCTAGCCCTAGACCCGAGCTACCATGCCGCTTGGGTCTCGTGTATACAGCACGACGCTGTATAATGTTTGCTGGAAACGCTTTGCTCTGCTGTCCCCTGAAAGGATTAGCCAAAAGTGTTATGAGACTTGTTGTTTTCACAGTGCAAGCATGTGTTTGGAGTGGGGTGTCTGTGGCTGAAATATGTGGTGGGAGTGAGTCCTTTATGGACACGGGGTCACTTCTGTTTTATGTTTGCTGAACGCTTGTATGTGTAGGACTCATTCTATGGCAGAGAGGGGAACATCCATGGGAGAGGGATGACTGGAGAGAACAAATGGAGTGTCCATCGAGCCCAAACCAAGTCATTTGTACCCGTCACCTTTCACGTGATTCATCAATAACGTTCACAGCTACAGGGGCACGATGCATCACATGCTGAGGAATTCTCCTTTCTGCTTGGAACAGTTCACTTATGAAGTCATGTTGGAATTTAGCGCTCCTAACCCCACGATTTAACTCCCAAAACAAAGCTAGGTATGGGAAGGAAGCCCCAGTCCACCCAGTGGAAATCCCCTTCCACTGTAGGAGCATCGTAGGAGAGTACAAGGCCGCGTGCTGCTGGCCACATTTATCCACTTACGACTTTTAATCATGAAACATGTCTGTGACATTAATCTCTTTGCATAACAATATTGTCCCGGTAAAGTAAACTGTTGGTAGTCTATGACTTCCTATGGCTTCCCGTTTGTTTTAGGGCAGTTAATTGTTTACCTTTAATTGTGACATGTGTATAAAACAAGGCTCTCTGCCAGGAAACAGTAAGACGTCTAATGGGCACTTGACCTCACAACACTTACAATTACAACCCGCTTACCAATGAAACCAGTGCACCTGCTGTTCATTTAAATCGAATGACCTTTAGGGACCATTATGATTTGTTATGGTGCATTTAGGATTTAATGAGGCAAACAAATACTCTAATAGCAAATTTCCAGCATGTCTCTGTAATGTGAAAACAGCTGAAATGCTGGTTTATTATAGCAAATTTGAATCTCTGAGCCTCATTTATTTTACTTGCTTCTGTTTAATCTCGTTAATTGATGCTCTTCTCCATGTTGTTATTTGATGTTGGTAAATTGTCCTACGAAATAAACGTAATACTTCAGATAAAGGAAACATCAACAGAAAAAAATGCAAGATTCCTTAAAGCAATACAGCTCTATGTGGTACTTCATTATGATTGTGTGTATGTCACACAGTGGAACTGTGCTCCATGGAGTTAAAAACAGTAGGTATAATGTAATCCCTCTCCATAACCAATTGACCATCACATTGCATATCCTGACATTCCCACGTGGAATACCGCAGTCCTTAGCTTCCGCAAACCTGCAGATCATCAAATGGATATGGTGTAGACAACATAAAATGCAGCAGTATGAAATGATTGCTTATGAACAAATATCTCCCAATACAGAACTTGTTTCATATCTTACAATTTGACATACTGTAACATCACGTTATAGTCATACCTTGATTACCAAAATCTGACCGGCATTTTCTTTCCATTTCAGTAGGTCAGCTCAAACATGGTGGCCTCACTCTCATCAATCCTCCACATATCCACAGTAGCTTGAATCACACAATCTGGCATTCTCAGTCTTTAAGTCTCAAATTCAGAATCGTTAAAGGAGAAAAAAAAACGCCAAATTCCCTGTCCTACACTAAAGGGGACATTGATCCAAAAAGGAAGGCCCACTCTAGGAATCCTGGTTCTAGAGCCTGTAGGGTCAGGAATGGAGCCCCACCGCAGTCTGGTGCAGCCGGCAGCTGCTTTACGAGTCGAGCCCCTCCAGTGTGTCACATCCCTGGGGAGGAACACCCTATACCTCCCTCCGTCTCCTCTCTCCACGCTTGGACAACCACAGTCAGTGTACCGTGAACCGTGGCATATGTGATTTCACTGTTTGGGTTGGCAACCACAACAGAGCTGTCTGAGCCTCCAAGCAAAAGACGATGTATTTCGACGGAGTATCATAGTATCAAGCATTAGAAACAAAACCTCTGAAGTTAATAGTTTTTATGAATGTTAAGATTGACTGTATTTTTACTGCACATTGCATGCAATAGAATTTAATCATTTGTAAAAAAAAAAACGATTTTTTTTTTAAATGTGCGTGCACTCCCAAGATCAGTTTTGAACAAGGTGATGTTCATTTACGTAAGACACGATTAGACACAAATGCATGTGTCCAACTTTGATTTACAACAAATTCTCCAGTATCCATTTCCTTCAGCACTTTTGTGAGTGTTGTGTGAATCACTAGAACATCAGCCTCTTTTCTGTATCCATCCTGTGAAAACACAAGTCAGGGTGGGGGTGAGGGAGCCACATTCTTTTAACAGGGCAGGGTGGGTGTCTATTTTGGGTAATCCTGCTCCTGTGTCCCACACATGCACGATTCCCCTGGAGTGTCTGGCGACATCTTTTCCCAGCGTTCTATGTATACATGCGTCCCTGACCACACTGTATATGTCATGTCCAGATTGTGGTTCCCAGAAACAAGTTAAGGGACTTCATTTACAATGGATGGACAAAGGAAATACAGTATTACATGTATAAATACATGTAAGTATATATGTACCGAGATTTACAGATACAGTGGGCATTCTTTTATTCATAACCATTCTAAACGCAAAAGTATGTGTGGAAAAGGTGTGAGCTATCTGACCCGAACGTTTAATAATAAATAAATGCATACCTAACCTTGGCTCACATATCCCATCCAGCCTCTTGCACAGGCATGTCACATTGAATCTCTTTTGAGTCGACACTCGTCAAACAGCGGGTCACTGCGTGTGCTCTCTCCGGAGGGCAGTGGTGGAAAGTCTCCCAGACCACAGCAACACTGGAGCTTCTCCAGCCTTCCAGCTGCTCACTATTTGGTCCGCCGTTGCCACAATACGCGAGCTGCGCTGGGCTAGTCCTGTTACGTGTCTGCCTTCTCTCTGGCGTCAGCCGAAGGAGAGGACGTGTGGATCCTGGATGGCCTTTGGTTATGTGATGGCTTTTTGTGTGCGCTAACCAACCTAGGTTATTCTGTTCTTAGTTAGAACAGTCCGCAGGTGAGCGGTTATATTTGTCAGGATGATGTGTATTTTTATTAGACCTGCATTCCTTGTGGTGAGGAACAGCGGAGAAGAGATACAAATGCAATGCGTCCCACATGTGTGACACTGGAGATTTGCAAGAGCCAAAGGTTGTTTTCAGTTCAATCTGATTTACTCTCTTACTATAGATAGCAAAAGGTCTGATGTGAATGAAATACACTGTGCATGACTGCTTATTTTTGGCTATAAGCTTTCAACGCTCCCTATAAGTTTAAATGCACAATGAGGTTGAATTTCGTAACATAACTGCCCACCAGAGTGCTATGGAAAATCCAAAACTGAGAAAGTCCATATGGGTTTTCTAAAAGATTCACAATTTTTCATTCACTCCATATTTTGCACTGGAGCCGAATGTTCCTCCAAGATTGGATTTAAGATGATAAGAAGCCAGGATGAGAGTGCGTTCAAATGGACACACACATTCCCTCAAAGACGCGCAGATAGCCGTGCTATATGTAACAGTAGAAGTGTATAAACATAGGATAATTCTCAGCCAGAAAGTCTCCATGTTCCATTAGAGGATGATCTGGTTTAATTTCTGCCATTAAGAACATGGGAAGGTCACTTCCTCAGGCCCAAGCTTTATAACATCTTTACGTCTGGCAGATCAGCAAGCATACTTTCAACCAGCCGAACCTCCTATTTCTAAATTCAAAATGTCTTATGTGTTTTGGTATTCATATGCCAAAATCTACATTCAGTTCTTCAGAAAACAATACTTTAAAAGAAAGTTGGTGTGAGGACAGATGATTGATTGTTTTTCTTTTTTAAATTGGTTGGTTTAATTTGTGGTATTAAGCCCATATTTCCAGAATTAAGGATCAACCAACCTACCCACTCCTATATTGCTCCAAAGAAAGGGTCAGATACAGTACATCATAAATATCTCCTCTGACCTTTTTAAAAGCCGGCTATGAGGGAAAGCATATGTTGAAACCTATTATTATTGGACCGATCAAAGAAGCTGCTTATGAAGCGTACAAAAATAAATGGTTTTGTGCGATTTTGCACAAATTTAAGCTAAGAACCTACTGACTATTAAAATGTGAAAATAAAAGAGAATTACATCAAATTAAATTTATCAAAAGGGAAAATGTCCTTGTCTGCTCAGCTAAGAATTGGAGTGTTGCTTCATCATTTGGAAACAGGTAGTTTTATTGGTACTCAAGAGCAAAATAGACTGTTAAAAGTTGAAGTTGAACATCAAACACATTTTGTTCTTTACTATCCTATGTACCACGTTCCAAAATTGGCGTATTTTTTTTGTTTTTACAAAAAAAAG